>AWOL01S0041196.1:0-29867 GCA_000715115.1 Nicotiana otophora | reverse complement strand
CCCCCCCCCCCCGCCCCCCAAACCAAAATTTCTTCCTCTCCCTCCGTCAACAAGGATGAAAAAGAAATACTACTATAAATCAATAAATTACTAGTATTAAGTGATTATTTTGGTTAGTTGGTTTTAGAGTTTAAACATTGGAACACAACGTTTTAAAAAAAGATTTAAGTTATATACATGATAAAGTCGAGGTTTTGTTACATTCAGACGAGCACTTATGTATAGCCATGAGGGGTTACTTGTCCCCATATACTTCGACAGAAATCTTGTACTCACTCTGTTTTAAATTAGATGACACACTTTTCATATTAGTCCATTCAAAAAAGAATGACACATTTCTATAATTAGAAATAATTTAATTTTAAACTTTTCATTTTACCAATCTTACCCTTAATGAGAAACTTTTATAATCACACAAAGCTTTTACCTATTTTTTAGACCACAAGTTTCAAAAGTCTCTTTTCTTTTTCTTAAACTCAGTGTCGAGTCAAACTACCACATCTAAATTGAAACGGAGGGAGTATATGTTTATGCATATACCTTTAAAATGGCTAATTTAAATCACTTGGTACCCTTGTATACGGGTAAAATCGAGCCCGTTGAACATCTCGATTTCCCGGTAAGACAAACGGGAGTGGAACTTGATCATAAGGAATCGGAGTCTGAGCGAAAAAACCTCTCACATCGGGGATCGAGCATAACATCCGCCCTCGGAAGCATCGGGGCCACATCTCCCGAATCCGATTCGAGTCCCTCAGCTTCAGAGAGCATTACCAAGCGGCCGAACATGACTAACAGAGAGCCGTGACATCCGTGCCCAACCGGATGTCACGGTATAAATCTCAGCCCGTATCAATAGTGAATGAGTGATTAGCATAAAGAAAGATTTTTATCCTTTTTTAGAATTGTACTTAGGGTAAAACTCTCATATTATATAAAGGGAAAATTAATTATTCATTAAACATATTGTAACACGCATATCAATGCAATATACTCTTATTCCCTTTGTTATTCAAAGTTATTGCTTTTGTTCATCAATCCTTCATTAGTATGAGCCCGGGATCGAAGGCAAGCACTTCGTTAAGTCGTTACTGAGTCCGAGATCATTCTCCTTATTGGTTTGACAATTTATCACGTTTTTTATGTGCTTAATCTGACGCCATTTATCATTTATATTGAATTAATTATCCGCACATCCTTAAAATCACATATAAATTCAATTGTTATCCATTTTTTAGGGTAAACAACTTGGCGCTCACCGTGGGGCTAGGGATAATAGTGGTAATTTGATGCAAATTTCCAGAACACACTCTATTTTACACTTGTTCTTTGAAATTTTAATTTCAGGTCAAATTAAAAATGTCGAACTCTCAATCTGCTCATTTGAACGTTGGTGCTGAGTCTGGCCACCAGGGGCAGAACACCAATGTAGTACCCAGCAACGAGGTACCCCCTATTGACCCCAACAGAGTTCCAGTCGCGGACCCGATCGATGTTAACTCACATGTGGCTATCGAAGCAAACTTGCCTACCGATCCTGAAAACAACATTCGCTGGGGAGCCTGATCAATAGCCCGGAGTACACATAACGGCGAAGGTGATGGGATCAACTTGCGGGTGATCTTCGAAATGTTACAGGCTCAACAGGCAGCAATAGTCTAATTACATAACCAAAGTCGTGCCCCCAGCAGAGTTGAGCCAGAACCATCCCGGAAAAACACTCACAGAAATGAACCGGCCACAGAAAGGCTGGTGAAGCTGAACCCGGGACCAACCCCGAGATAATAAAGATGCTTGAGGAATTGACAAAACGGGTGGAATCGAGAGAAAAAAATAATCAAAGCCAATGACAAACAAGTGGAGACCTATAACTCCAGGGTTGATCAAATCCCAGGAGCACTCCCGATATTGAAAGGCATGGATTCCAAGAAGTTCGTCCAAAAACCTTTCCTCTGAGCGCAGCTCCGAAATCGATCCCAAAGTAGTTTCGTATGCCCCAAATCCCAAAGTATATCGGGACCACGGATCTGAATAAGCACGTAACCTCCTACACGTGTGTCATCAAAGGAAATGACTTGGAAGATGATGAAATCAAGTCGGTTCTACTGAAAAAGTTCAGGGAAACCCTGTATAAAGGAGCAATGATATGGTGTCACAACCTGCCCCCTAATTTCATCGATTCATTTGCTATGCTTGCGATGCCTTCGTAAAAGCTCATGCCAGGGCCAACAAAGTCGAAACCAGAAAATCAGACCTCTTTAAAGTCAAGCAAAGAGATAACGAAATGCTCAGGGAGTTCGTGTGGATGTTCCAAATGGAAAGGATGGATCTGCCCCTAGTTGCGTACGATTGGACTGCTCAAGCATTCACTCAAGGACTCAACACCCAAAGCCTTTTGGGCTTTACAGCAGCTGAAACTGAATTTAATAGAAAAGCCGGTGGTAACTTGGGTTGACGTCCATAACAGGTATCAATCGAAAATCAGAGTAGAAGATGATAAGCTCGAGTACCCCTATAGGTCCATGTATCCCATCAAAACTAATGATAGATCTAAAAAGTCATCGATCATGAACCAAGACCGAGCATAGATCGATACCAACCATATAGCTGAGATCGAAGGGGCAGTGGATCCAGACGTAACCCAGCGAGGAACGAAAAAATAAGCGATCGAGTTCATAATAACTGGGGACTCATGAGCAAAAACGGTTTCGACAGGCCAATCGGGGCCAGGGAGGCACCAAGGCTATTGGAGTACAATTTCAGCGTCAATGTTGCCGACATCGTATCAGCCATCAGACACATCAAAGATACCAAGTGGCCTCGTCCATTACAGTCCAGTCCTGCCAAAAGAGACCCCAACCTGATATGTAAGTATCATGGCACCCACGGCCACATGACCGAAGACTGCCGACAGCTAAGGGAAGAAGTGGCCCGGTTATTCAATAACGGACACCTCCGGGAGTTTCTGAATGATCGAGCCAAAATTCACTTCAAGAATAGGGACTCCAACAAGTAGACCAAGCAGGAGGAACCTTATCACATCATCAACATGATCATCGGTGGTGTCGACATCCCCCAAGGGCCAATGTTGAAGCGCAATAAGGTATCCATTACAAGGTAAAAGCGAACCCGAGTTTGCATGCCGGAGGGGACTATCTTATTCAACGATGAAGACGTTGAAGGAATCATGCAACCGCATAACGATGCCTGGTAATTTCTATACTGATAAATATATCCCAAGTTAAGCGTGTGTTGATTGATCCAGGTAGCTCGGCCAATATCATCAGATCGAGGGTCGTAAAGTAGCTGGGTCTATAAGACCAAATAGTGCCCGCGGTTCGGGTCTTAAATGAATTCAACATGGCATATGAAACTACTAAAGGGGAGATAACCCTGCCAGTGAACACCGTCGGAACCATTTAGGAAACAAAGTTCTACGTCATCGAGGGGGTTATGAGGTACAACGCTATATTCGGAAGGCCATAGATTCACAACATGAGGCAAATACCCTGGACACTACACCATGCATTGAAGTTCCCCACACCGGGAGGGATCAAAATAGTTTACGGAGAATGGCCGACCGCAAAAGAGATGTTTGCAGTCGATGAGGTGATCCCAATATCCGCCATCTCGACATCAAAGAACCCGAAGTCGATTGGGAAGGAAGAAACTAAATAGCAATCACAGACACCGGCCCCGATCGAACCGGAGAAGCAAAAAGCATGTGAGGATGATGATTACGGAGTTCCTAAGTCATTCATCGCCCCTGACGATTCCGATGCCACCAAGTCAATGGTCGAGGAGCTGGAGCAAGTCATATTGATGGAACATTTACCCGATCAGAAGGTATACCTGGGCATGGGGTTAACCCCGAGCTTAGGAAAAAACTCATTGAATTCCTTATATCTAACGTAGATTACTTCGCTTGGTCCCATATTAATATTACAGGGATCCCTCCAGAAATAACTACTCACAAGCTGAGCTTGGATCCAAAGTTTCGCCCAGTAAAACGGAAGAGGATGCCTCATTCCGAAGTCAGGCATGCATTCATCAAAGACGAAATATCCAAACTCCTTAAAATAGGTTCCATTCGGCAAGTTAAGTACCCGGATTGGTTATCTAATGTAGTGGTAGTGCCTAAAAAGGGAAATAAATTAAGAATGTGGGTAGATTACAAAGACTTGAACAAGGAGTGCCTTAAAGACTCTTTTCCTTTGCCAAATATAGATCGCATGATCGATGCGACGACCGGCCACGAGATACTCAGCTTTCTCGACGCCTATTCGGGGTATAACCAAATCCGGATGGACCCGAGCGATCAAGAAAAAACTTCCCTCATCACTAAGTTCGGCACCTATTATTATAACATAATGTCGTTCGGATTAAAAAAGGTCGGTGTCACTTACCAAATGCCTAGTAAACCGGATGTTCGAAGAATAAATAGGAAACTCAATGGAGGTTAACATTGAAAACATGTTAGTTAAGTCCCTGCGAGCAGAGGACCATTTGGAGCATTTGCAAAAAACCTTCAACATACTGAAGAAATACAATATGAAGCTGAACCCGGAGAAATGTGCATTCGGGATCGGGTTTGGGAAGTTACTTGGATTCATGATGTCCAACTGGGGAATCAAGGTCAATCCTAACAAAATCAAAGCTATAGAAAACATTACCATGGTGGAAAATGTCAAGGCCGTTCAAAGGCTAACCAGACGCATAGCCGCCCTGGATTAGTTCATATCAAGGTCCTCCAATAAGAGCCATCGATTCTTCTCATTATTGAAGAAGAATAATAACTTCTCGTGGACCTCAGAGTGCCAGCAAGCTTTGGAAGAACTTAAACGGTACGTTTTGAGTCCACATTTGCTTCATACTCCGAAGGCGGACGAGTAGTTATACCTATACTTGGTGGTACCCGAGATAGCGGTAAGTGGAGTCTTAGTCTGGTAAGAGAAAGGTACGCAATTTCCTATCTACTATATTAGTAGGGCTCTAGTCGAGGCCGAAAGAAGGTACCCTCACCTGGAGAAATTGGCGCTCGCTTTGCTGAGTGCCTCCAGGAAGTTTAAGCCAAATTTTCAATACCATCACATATGTGTCGTAACTACTTACCTATTAAGGAATATAATGCATAAACTCGAGCTCTCGGGATGATTGGCTAAATAGGCCGTGGAAATTAGTGGGTTCGATATCGAATATCGACCCCGAACCGCCATCAAATCTCAAATTTTGGCAGACTTCATAGTCGACTTCACATCGGCCTTAATACCCGAAGTCGAAAAGGAATTGTTGTTGAACTCGGGGACCTCTTCGGGAATCTGGACCCTCTTTATGGATTGTGCCTCTAACGCAAGGGGGTCCAGACTCGGTATTGTGTTGAAGCCGCTTACGGGTAACGTAGTTAGGCAATGTATTAGAACTATGAAATTGACTAACAATGAGGTCGAGTATGAGGCCATGATTGCAGGTCTCGAATTGGCTAAAAGCCTAGGGGCTAAAGTGACCGAAGCTAAATGCGACTTCCTCCTTGTGGTAAATCAAGTAAATGGGACATTCGAAGTGAAAGAGGAATGAATGCGAAGATACTTGGATAAACTATAGGTAACACTACGTCGATTCAAAGAATGCCCTAAAACACGTGCCCCTAGATCAAAAAAGCGAAGAGATGCTCTGGCTAACTTGGGGTCATCAGTTGATGACGATGAATTCAGCTCGGGAACGGTCATACAACTCATGAAATCAGTAGTAGAATAAGGCCATGCCGAGATAAACTTAACAAGTTTATCTTGGGACCGGAGAAACAAGTATATAGACTATTTGAAGACTGGGAAGTTGCCCTCAGATCCCAAAGAATCGAGAGCTCTGCGCACGAAGGCAACCAGGTTTAGCATATCCAAAGATACTCTGTTCATAAGAACATTCGATGGCCCACTCTCCATATGCTTGGGGTCGGGAGACATCGAATATGTTTTGAGGGAAGTTCACGAGGACACCTAAGGAAACCATTCGGGGGTAGAATCGTTGGTTCATAAGATAATTAGAGTCGGCTATTACTGGATCAATATGAAGAAAGATGCGAAGGACTTTGTGCGAAAATGCGACGACTGTCAGAGGCACGCACGAATGATCCACCAACTCGGGAGTTACTACACTCGGTCCTATCGCCTTGGTCGTTCATGAAATGGGGAATGGATATCGTCGTTCCCTTACCATGGGCACCCGGTACGGCTCAATTTATATTATTTATGACTGACTATTTCTCTAAATTGGTCGAAGCTCAAGCGTTTGAGAAGGTCCAGAAAAAAGAAATCATCAACTTCATTTGGGACCACATAATATGTCGGTTCGGTACACCGGCCGAGATAGTATGTGATAACGGTAAGCAGTTCATCAGCAGCAAGGTAAGCAAATATTTCGAAGACCATAAGATAAAAAAGATTTTGTCAACACCCTCTCACCCTAGTGGGAACGGACAGGCGGAGTCGACGAACAAAATAATCCTTTAAAACCTTAAGAAAAGTTTGGCCGATGCCAAAGAAAAATGGAAGGAAATCCTGCCTGAAGTCTTGTAGGCATACTGCACGGCCTCAAAATCCAGTTCCGGGGCCACCCCGTTTTTGTTGGTCTACGGCGCCAAAGTGTTAATACCAATCGAGGTTGGAGAACCGAGCCTCAGGTTCCGATATGCAAGTGAAGAATCAAACGGCGAGGTAATGAGCGCAAGCCTAGAACTACTGGATGAGAGGCGTAAGGCTTCTCTAGTCCGTTTGGCCACCCAAAAGCAACGGATAGAAAAATATTACAATCGAAGAGCCAACCTCAGTTCTTCAACATCGAGACTTGGTGTTAAGAAGAGTAACACAGAACACTCGGAACCCAAATGAATGGAAGCTAGGACCGAATTGTGAAGGTCCATCTCGAGTCATCGGGATTACCGGTAAAGGTTTGTGTAAACTCGAAGTAGTAAACGACGCACAACTACCAAACAACTGGAACGTGACTCACTTAAAACGATACTACTGCTAAGGTACGACCTTATTCACTTTCTTTATTTTTTATATTACGAATTGGGCTAACACTTGCAGACAACAGCCAAAGGAGAATGTAGATGTTAGGTCTGAAAGCACGCGTTGGCCTATTTTTCCCTTGAACCGATTTTGTCCCAAATGGGTTTTCCGGCAAGGTTTTTTAACGAGGAAACAATAAACCGTGCTAACTTAGAGTCGAACACCGATTTTAAATCGGAGTCAATGGTCGCATCAACAGTATTCGAGCCCACTAGAAGATCGACCTCAAATACTGGGGGCCATTACCCTCGGGTCATGAGTTTTAGCAAGGAAGGAAACTATGTGTTCGAATAGTCTAGGCTCGGTGGTTAGGATTTATTATAAGGGCCAAACGATCGAATGAACCGTGCCCACGTAGGTCACCTCGGTCATAATACGAGCTTTTACATGCTTACAATCTTGTATGTTATATACAGAAATAAAAGAAAGTTTTTACCTTGCTAACAAATATTTTTTGCTTCTTAAAAGTATCGAGCCTAAGGTTTATTCCTACCTGGGAACTTTCGAGCCCAAGGGCCGCCCTTATCCTAGCCCAAAGGGCTACCTTCACTCGGGGACTGCCTTCCGAGATATGCTCGGGCGGCTCGGGTTATCGAAATTATGAGGCACAAAACCTATTAGGCAGTGCCCAAACCTGAAAGGCTACGACCACCCTAAAAACGGTTCGGAGACGTCCGATGTCCGTAAACAAAACATAAGGCCTTCAACAAAATTCTAAACCTGTTCAAAGGTTACCCTCGTCAAAGATACAACCTAACAACATTTAAAGAAGCATCTTAGGGAAATATTTGTTTACTCCGAGCCTATACAAGTTCGAGCAAAAATTGCATCGAGGATAGGTTTTGTTCGGACCTCTGAAAAGCGACTTATTACTATGTTTGATTATGCTCTAAGGCATTAGAAATATTTGCAATAGCAAAAAGATGCTAAGATAATAGACTTGCACATTGCCAAAAGGGAAATATTTTATATTCCGGAATATGTTTACAAAGGCCCAACAAAAAACGGCCTCAACAAAATATATGTACAGGATACAAAAAACAAAACAAAATAATGCTAAGGCATCTACGCCTGATCTTTACCATAACCCAACTCATCACCAGAGCCGTCGGGGCCTTCGGGTTCTTCGGAGACCTCGGATCCTTCTTCATCTTTGGGTTCAGCTAGCTTCTTGGCCTCGATCTCAAGTCTCTTCACCTCCTAGATCTCGGCAGACAGGACAAAGCCTCGATTGCTTCGACATCGGCCCTATACTGGGCCACCATCTCTTCAGCTTCGGCGGAGGTTGTGCGAAGCTGAGACTTTATAGCTTCATATTTGTTACTGAAGGCGTCCCGCTCTGCCAGAGCCGAGCTCAATTGTGATCGGAGTTCATCATTCAACTGGAACCGCTTGTCGGATTTTTCTTTCGCCACTCAGAGTTGAACCTCTACTGATGCCAGTTGTGCCCGGGTGGTTTCCTTCTGCAAATCCAGCCGGTCCATTTTGCTCTTCCAACCATCGGCCATGGCTTGGACCTCATTCATTTCAGCTCGGAGTTGGTCTATCCGATCATTCTTCTATTGAACCTACGGGTGTTGGTCATTAGTCGCCATGGATAAGTCTTTATTGTTAACTTCAAAAACCTTTACCTTTTCAACCAGATCGACATGTTCACACCTCAGATTTGAAGCCTCTCTCTGAGCCTCATCCAGACCGGCCTGAAGGTCCCTGATGGCCCCTTCGTGTTACTCGCTTAGAAGCTTATACATATCTCTTTTCTCAGCAAGCTCTTTGACCTCAAGATCAAGCTAGTTGACCTCACCCCGGTACCGAAGAAAGCTTTCATTATGAAGTAGCGAGGCCTGCAAAATGGTAAAAGAAGAAAACAAGAGAAATATCAAAAACTAAGTCAAAGTTCGAAAGAGCATAATGATGCCTTACCCGATTTAGCGCCTGCTGCGCTTCATTGAACATGCACGACACATCCACCTCATTTATTTTTGCCTGGTCTTCTTCAGTCACCAAGCATCGGAGGTAGCTCGTTACTCCCACGGGAGCAGAAAGAACTCGGGCATCCTCTAGGACAGTGATGATTATCGAGCTCTTAAGGTCTAGATCCATACTCGGGGCCGGGAACTGGTTGATTAACTTTGGGATCGAATTCAGCCCGCTGACTTCTGAAGAAGGATCCTTTCTCGGCACTTCCAGATCGCTCAACCTAGAAAATTCTTCCAAGACGAACGAGTCCACGCTGTTGAAAAAGGAACGACGGGGATCGTCCATGCCATGAGCCCCTTTGTTAGACTTCTCATTCCCTGCTCGTGCCTCCTCGAGCATGGACTCGGTATAGAAAGGCGACCCTGAAATCTTTATTACACTGGGTGCCTCCTCCGGAGCATAGTCGGTATATCGGGAAGTCTCGACCCTGATTTCCTCATCAACCTCCCGGGTCTGAGGGAGATCGGCCTCATGGATCTCCTCCTCAATAGCTTCCTGCTACTCGGGAGGAGTCGGTCCGTGGGCCATGAAAAAATCGTCTTCCTCGGGCTCATCCCTGAGTTGAAGAAGCGAGTCTGAGTCGGGTGCTCTAGAGCTAGAACTTTTCTTTAGCTTACGGGTCAACCTTCTCTTTGGCTTCTTTTTCTCTGGGCTCGGGGAGGCCGAAGCCTTCCTTTTCTTTTTTTACCCTGTTACAGCCCTGAGCTGCCTCAAAGCGGAGGGGTTAACGGATAAGGACACATCCCTGTCCCCTCCTGAAGGCCTAAGTTCAATGGTCTTAGGAAAACCTACAAAAAGAAAAGTGAAGAAAAGAGAGTAAGTACGATGCGAAAGGGAGAGCCTGATGTTTCCTATTCGGGAAAGGGTCTTACCGTGAGATCAGGCTTCCCACCGGCCCCTCGAGAGTTTGTTCCATGTGCTCTCGGAATAAGGCATCTATGAACAAATGCCCTCAAACAACTCCTTGAGCCGAGGTATAGCGTTTGGGACTCGAGCGACGGCTGCAGCACCACAAGTGCCAGTGAGAAAAAAGGAGATGAACGTAAAATGGCATTCAAAGGGAAAATGTACTTACGAGATGCATTCCACTTCTTGGAGAATGACATGAACTCGGGGGAATCAAGTCTTCGGTCTACACCCGAAAGAACCGTCCATGCAAGCCCCGGTCCCGGTCCTCATCGATACTCGAGAATGGGGCTTTGATGGCCCGTCGTGTGAGCGTTATTAGTCCTCTCGAAAGATTCGGGGACTGTATAGGCGGAGTAGGTAATCGATGGTGAACTGACGGGATTCGGTCTTGTTCACGAAGTAACAAAGGAGGATCACGACCCTCCACAGCGACGGGTGAATCTGACCAAGGCTCACTTCGTACCTCTTACAGAAGTCCAAGATAATCGGGTCTACCGGGCCCAATGTGAAGGGAAAAGTGTAAGCACTTATTTACCCCTCCACATGGGTAGTGATGACGTCCTCAGGCCCGAGAACTACTATGTCCTTACCCGCCTAGTTGCAGTCCTCCCGCGGGAAGGACGTCTTCGGTAATGAAGCATATATACCTTGATACTCTTTCACCCCAGCCCTGCACCGATGAGGGATTTTAGACCTTAAAGTCATCTGCGATTGAGCAACCCCCGGGGATGAATATTTTCAAGAGAGGCTCGGGAGCGTGTTCATCGGTAGCTGCACCAGGAGAAGATATCTCGAGGATGACTATATCAGATGTCACGGCATTAATCTCGGCCCGTATCAACAGTGAATCAATGATTAGTGTGTCGCAAATGCAATATCTGCATCTGGTAAAAGGGATGGGAGATGGGATTTTGGAGACATTCTCTCATTTTGGGAACCCTAGGTTCGGTAGGAGGCAATTTTGAAGGGGGGTTTTCATCAACAATCTTTGGGTATGTAATTTTGTTCAATTTTCAACTATTTTACATGATTTTACATGAGATTTAACATCAAAATTTTGAGAATCAAAGTGAAATTTTGAGAAACTTTGTCTATGCTTTGAGAAATGAGGATTTGAGTATTGAGAGTTGATTTGAACTCGGATTTTGAAACAAAATGCATCCCTGGACTCGTGAGGTTATGGGTAACATTTATTTATAACAAATTTCGGATTCCGTGTGCGTGAGCCCGAGGGTTGACTTTGTTGACTTTTTAAGCAAAGTTGGAAATTGTTATAAATTGATGAATCATGAGTATTAGAGTATATTTTTATTGGTTTGCACATTGTTTGACTAGTTTCGGATCGATGGACATCGGCTTAAGGTGTTAGAGAGGCGTTGGAGCCGGTTATAGAATTTCAGAGTAAGGTAAATCTCTTGTCTAACCCTTTGAGGGGAAATTTACCTCGTAGGTGTTATATTCTTATGTGCTACATCTTGTGGGACCTACGCATGTATGATGTGACGAGTGTCCGTGCGTATGCTAGGATTCCTGATTTGTCCGGGTAGACTTAGGTTTACGCCATACTTTAATTATACTATTTGAGTTATCCTTGCATGTTTAATTCCTGTATTTTGTGTTACGACTTGAGACTAGGCTTTTGTAGAGTGATAGACTCGCTATTATAAGATATTTGACGAGCTACTTGATTAGCCGCGGAATAATTGTGCTTCCCTTACGAATTTCTCTCGCGTTGTGAATTTTCATCGAAAAGGTTCTTTAAATTTCATAACTCACATATATATATTCGTGAATGGGGTCAAAGACCCGTTAAAGCTTGTTATTTTAATGAGTTGGGGTCGTTCGCCTTGGCAGTATCATATTCTTATGGGATCGGGTTGTTCGCCTCGGCAACGTCATATTCTAATGGGATCGAGTCGTTCGCCTCGGTATTTCTATAAATACTCTTATGGGATCCGGTCGTTCACCTCGGTAGTTTCATGAAACACTCTTATAGGATCGAGCCTTTCTCCTCGGTAGCGTCGTGCGTAATATTTGACAATAATCCATCGTATCCGTAAGTTTTTCCGATTTGAGTTGTTACGACCTATCTGGTGGAAACCATTTTACATATATACTCCGGTTGAGGAGGTGATGGTAATTGAAAGCTTGAGTTTACTATTCAGAGGAGGATTGTACCACATACCTATATTTGTTTATACTGTTTATTTACCCTGCCTCATATTTGTTTACTTCCTACTGTATTTTATTTATTGGACCACTAGTAAATATCGATGTCAACCCGTCGTCACTATTTCTCCGGGATTAGGCTAGGTACTTACCGGGTACACGTTGATTTACGTATTCATGTTACACTTGTTGCATTTATTGTGCATGTATATATATGTCTCCTGGTCTTTGGGGCGCAAAGGCGCAACTATTGCGGGGACTTTACGGTGAGCTGCATTCCATATTATGACCTGCAACATACAGAGACTCCCTCTTAATTAGTTACATTATCCTGTCAGTTTTGTACTCCAGACAAATGTCGTATTGTTATTATACCTTCTAGTAGATACTCATGCACTTGTGACACCGGATTTTGGGGGTTCCTAGTGGATGTTCATTATTGTAGTTCATGTTATTATTATCATTTCACCTTGTAATTTATATTTTATACGGAATTTGGTAAAGAAAATCACAGGTTCCTACGAGTATCAGATTTCAGTCTATTTATTTAATGGGATTTATGATTTTAAAAATAATAAAATGAGTAATTAAGTTAATAATTCACCGTTGGCTTGCCTGACGGCGACGTTGGGCGTCATCACGGCCTATAGTGGATTTTGGGTCGTGACAAGAATAAAGAAATATTTTTATCCTTTTTTAGAATTATACTTAGGGTGAAACTTCCCTACTATATAAAGGAAAAACTAATTGTTCATTAAACATATTGTAACACGCATATCAAGATAATATACTCTTATTCTCTCTCTTATTCAAAGTTCTTGCTTTTGTTCATCAAGTCTTCATTAGTGTGAACCCGAGATCAAAGGCAAGCTCTTTGTTAAGCCATTACTGAGTCCGAGATCATTCTCCTTATTGGTTTAACAATTTATCACGTCTTTTATCTGTTTAATCTGACGCCACTTATCATTTGTTTCGAATTAATCCGCATATCCTTAAAATCATATATAAATTCAATTGTTATCCGTTTTTTAGGGTAAACAACCCTGAACACCAAAAAGCCTTTAGGGAGCACTGATTGAGCAGAATATTGATGCTTCTACCGCGTTAAAATCTTGGATCCGCCTCTGATTACATTATTTGGGAATTTAATTCGTAATAGCAGGTTAATTATTAACTTTATCATATTACTAGATAATTTTAGAAAATTTACCTTTAATTACTTAATAGGTAACACAATTTTAGCAATATTTTTAACACCGTTAACTAATAAAACTTAAAACCTATGAAAATTGTAGAAAAACACTTTAGATAAAACTTGTGAGTTTAAATTACGAAAAGAAAGTTACCAAAAAATAAATCCTGTAAAATCTGGATATATTTGGTCGGCCAGTTTCACTAGACCTTCGCTTTCTACCTTGTACAGATTGTCATTTTTAACCTTCCCGCAGTAAAGTCAGTAAGTCACTCGGTTTTTTAATTTTCTTGAATTACGTAAAGAATTATACTTGGATTTTGGAGTTACTTCAATATAAAACTTTCAAACAGAAACAATTAATTTTGGTTAAGTATTAAAGCAGAATCAAAGAAAAAATGTTTTGTCGGGGTCTAAATTTTCAAAGAAGAGATTCCCAATTAGGAAAATAAATAGTTTTCGTTTGAGTTAGTTTTATTGCTAGGTTCCACGCGAGAAGTTTTCCTATTAATTTTATTTTTATTGATTTTGTATAAGGGTGAAAGTTGAAACCGAGCCCGTTGGACACCTCGGTTCTCGATGGAGTAAATGGAACAGAGACATGATCGTAAGAAACCGGAATCGGGCCAAGGAGCCCATCGAGTCGGAGTCCGGGCAAAACACCTACCTTCGAAAGAATCGGGGCCACATCCTCCAGGTTCGATTCGAACCCCAAAACTTCGGAGAGCATTACCAGATAATCGAGCACGACTAGCAAAGGGCAGTGATATCCGCGCCCAGCCGGATGTCACGGCGTGAATCTCTGCACGTATCGACAGAAAATCTGTGATTAGCAAAACAGAAGATTTTTACCTTTTATGGAATTGTACTTAGGGTAAAACTCCCCTACTATATAAAGAGGAGTCTAACTATTCATTAGACACATTGTAACACGCATATCAAGGCAATATATTCTTATTTACTCTATTATTCAAAATCCTTACTTTTGTTCATTAGTTCTTCATTGTTGTGAGCCCGGGATCGAAGGGAGATATTACATTAAGTTGTTACTGAGTCCAGGATCACTCCCCTTAATTGGTTTGACAATTTATTGCATCCTTTATCTGTTTAATCTAACGTTTTTTATCATTTGTATTGAATTAATCCGCATATCCTTAAAACCACATATAAATTCAATTATTATCCGTTTTTTAGGGTAAACAGTTTGGCGCCCACAGTGGGGCTAAGGATAATAGTGGCAATTTTGATACAAATTTTCATAACACACTCTATTTTACACTTGTTCTTTGAGCTTTTAATTCCAGGTCAAATTAAAAATGTCAAACTCCCAATCTGCCCATTTGAACGTTGATGCTGAGTCCGGCCACCACGGCGAGAACAACAATGTGGTGCCCAACAACGAGGTGCCCCTTGTTGACCCCAACAGAGTCCCAGTTGTGGATCCAATCGATGCTAACTCACACGTGGCTATCGAAGCAAACTTGCCTATTGACCCTGAAAACAACATTTGCGGGGGAGCCCGGTTGATAGCCCAAAGTACGCACGACGGCGAAGGTGATGGTATCAACTTGCGGGTGTTCTTCGAAATATTACAGGCTCAACATGCAGTGATAGCCCAGTTGCAGAACCAAAGAGGCGCCCCCCCGCAGAGTCGAGCCGTAACCATCCCAGGAAAATGCTCGAAGAAATAGACCGGCTACAGAAAGTCCAGATGAAGCAGAACTCGAAACCAACCCCGAGATAATAAAGATGCTTGAGAAAATGACAAAACGGATGGAATCAGGATAAAAGAAATCGAAGCCAATGACAAAAAGTGGAGACCTATAACTCCAGAGTCGATCAAATCCCAGGAGCACCACCGATACTGAAGGGCCTGAATTCCGAGAAATTTGTCCAAAAGCCTTTCCCTCCGAACGCAGCTTCGAAGCCGATCCCAAAGAAGTTCTGTATGCCCGAAATTCCGAAGTACAATGGAACAACTAATCCAAATGAACATATGACCTCCTACACGTGCTATCGATGCCTTTGTGAAAGTGCATGCCGGGGCCATTAAGGTCGAGACCAGGAAGTCAGACCTTTTACAAAGTAAAGCAAAGAGATAACGAGATACTCAGGGAATTCGTGTCGAGGTTTCAAATGGAACGGATGGATGTGCCTCCGGCCGCGGACGATTGAGCCGTTCAGGCATTCACCCAAGGACTCAACCCCCAAAGCTCATTGGCTTCACGGCAGTTGAAACAAAATTTGATATAATACCCGATGGTAACTTGGGCTGACGTCCATAACAGGTACCAGTCAAAAAATAGGGTCGAAGAGAATCAGATCGGGCCCCCTTCCGGGTCCGTTTATCCAGTCAGAACTAGTGACAGGTCTGAAAGAGCTATCGATCATGAACCAAGATCGAACAGAGATCGGTATCAATCATACAATAGAGATCGAAGGGGTAATGGGTCCAAGCGCAACCCTGCGATGAGTGAAAAAAGAAGCGATCGAGATCATAATAACCGGGGACTCATGAGCAAAAATGGTTTCTACAGTCCCATAGGGTCTAGGGAGGCACCAAGGTTATTGGAGTACAACTTCAGCGTCATTGCTGCCGGCATCGTATCAGCCATCGGACGCATCAAAGATACTAAGTGGCCTCGACCATTGAAATCTGATCCTGCCCAAAGGAACCCCAACCTAATGTGTAAATATCATGGTACTCACGGCCACAGAACCGAAGATTTCCAACAACTGAGAGAATAAGTAGCCCGGTTATTCAATGACGGACACCTCTGAATTTCTAAGTGATCGAGCCAAAATTCACTTCAGGAATAGGGACTCCAACAAGCAGATCGAGCAAAAGGAACCTCAGCACGTCATTAACATAATCATTGGTGGATTTGATATCCTCCAAGGGTCGATATTAAAGCGCACTAAGGTGTCCATTACAAAGGAAAAACGGACTCGAGATTATGCACAGGAGGGAACCATATCTTTCAACGACGAGGACGCCGAAGGCATTGTGCAACCACATAATGATGCGCTGATAATATCTATACTCATAAATAAATCTCAAGTTAAGCGTGCGCTAATTGATCTAGGTAGCTCAACCAATATCATCAGATTGAGGGTCGTGGAACAGCTAGGTCTACAAGACCAAATAGTGCTTGCAGTCCGAGTTTTAAACGGATTTAACATGGCATGCGAGACTACTAAAGGGGAGATAACCCTACCGGTGAACACCGACGGAACCATTTAGGAAATAAAGTTCAACATGATTGAAGGAGATATGAGATACAATGCTATGTTCGAAAGACCATGGGTTCACAACATGAGGGCAGTACCCTCGACACTACATCAGGCATTGAAATTCCCCACACCGGAAGAGATCAAGACTGTTTACAGAGAACAACCGGCCACAAAAAAGATGTTCACGGTCTATGAGGTGATCCCGATATCCGCACTCTCAATACCAAAGGACCCGAGTTCGGTTCCAAGGAAAGAAACCAAATAGCAATCACCGACACCGGCCCCGACCGAACATGAGAAGCAGAAGATTGGCGAGGATGCTGATTACGGAGTCCCTAGGTCGTTCATAGCCCCTAGTGATTATGATGCCACCAAGTCCACGATTGAAGAGCTGGAGCAAGTCATACTGGTCGAGCACTTGCCTAATCGGAAGGTATACTTGGGCACGGGGCTAACTCCTAAGTTCAGGAAACAACTCATTGAATTCCTTATAGCTAACATAGATTGTTTTGCTTGGTCCTATCTTGATATGACAAAGATCCCACCAGAAATAACTACTCATAAGCTGATACTGGATCCAACGTTTCACCCGGTTAAATAGAAGAGGAGGCCTCAGTCCAAAGTCAAGCATGTATTCATCAAAGACGAGATATCCAAACTCCTTAAAATAGGTTCCATTCAGGAATTTAAGTACCCGGATTGGTTAGCAAACATAGTAGTAGTGCCTAAAAAGGGAAATAAATTAAGAATGTGTGTAGACTACAAAGAGTTGAACAAGGCATGACTTAAGGACTCTTTTCGTTTGCCTAACATCGATCGCATGATCGATGCGACAGTCGGCCACGAGATACTCAGCTTTCTCGATGCCTATTTCGGGTACAACCAGATCAGGATGGACCCGGGTGACCAAGAAAAGACTTCCTTCATCACTAGATACGACACCTATTGTTATAATGTAATGCCATTCGGACTAAACAACATTGGTGCCACTTACCAACGCCTAGTAAATCGGATATTCGAAGAGAAAATAGGAAAATTAATGGAAGTTTACATTGATGACATGTTAGTTAAGTCCCTATGAGCAGAGGGACATTTGGAATATTTGCAAGAAACCATCAGCATACTGAAGAAATATAATATGAAGCTGAACCCGAGAAATGAGCATTCGGGGTTAGATCCGGGAAGTTCCTTGGATTCATGGTGTCCAACCGAGGGATCAAGATCAATCCCAACATGATCAAAGCTATAGAAGATATCACCGTGGTGGACAATGGCAAGGCCGTTCAAAGGCTAATTGGACGCATAGCCACCCTGGGTCGGTTTATTTCAAGGTCCTCCGATAAGAGACATCGGCTCTTCTCATTATTGAAGAAGAAGAATAACTTCTCGTGGACCCTAGAGTACCAGCAAGCTTTGGAAGAACTCAAACGGTACCTTTCGAGTCCACTTTTGCTTCATACTCCGAAGGCAAAAGAGCAATATTACATGTACTTAGCTATGTCCGAGATAACGGTAAATGGAGTCTTAGTCTGGGAAAACGAAGTTACGCAATTTCCTATATATTATGTTAGCACGACTCTAGGCGAGGCCGAAACGAGGTATCCTCACCTGGAGAAATTGGCGCTCGCTTTGCTAAGCGCCTCCAGGAAGTTAAGGCCATATTTTCAATGTCATCCCATATATGTCGTAACTACTTACCCATTGAGGAACATAATAAACAAACCCGAGCTCTCGGGATGATTGGCCAAATGGGTCATTGAAATTAGCGGGTACGATATCGAATATCGACCGCGAACCGCCATCAAAACTCAAATTTTGGCAGACTTCGTGGCCAACTTCATGCAGGCCTTAATACCCGAAGTCGAAAAGGAATTGCTGCTAACCTCGGGGACTTCCTCGGGGATCTAGACCCTCTTTACGGACGGTGCCTCAAACGCAAAGGGGTTGGCATCGTGTTGAAGCCAACCACAGGTAACGTAGTTAGGAAATCTATTAGAATTGTGAAATTGACTAACAATGAGGCCGAGTATGAGTCAATAGGACATTCGAAGTGAAAGAGGAACGAATGCGAAGATGCTTGGATAAACTACAGGTAACTCTACATCGATTCAAGGAATGAACTCTACAACATATGCCCCGGGATCAGAATAGCGAAGCCGATGCTTTAGCTAACTTGGAGTCATCGGTTGATGACGATGAATTCAGCTCGGGAATGGTCGTACAACTCATGAAATCGGTAGTGTAAGAAGGCCACGCCAAGATAATCTCGACAAGTTTAACATGGGCTGGAGAAACAAGTATATAGATTACCTGAAGACCGGAAAGCTGCCTTCGGATCCCAAAGAATCGAGAACTCTGCGTACGAAGGCGGCCAAGTTTAGCATGTCCGAAGATAAAAATCTGTTCAGAAGAATATTAGGTGGACCCCTCGCCATATGCTTGGGGCCGGGAGACACCAGATATATTTTGAGGGAAGTTCACGAAGGCACCTTCGAAAACAATTCAAGGGCAGAATCGTTGGTTCGTAAGATAATCAAAGCCATCTATTACTGGATCGACATGGAGAAATATGCGAAAGAGTTCGTGCAAAAATGCGACGGTTGTTAGAGGCACGAACCAATGATCCATCAGCTCGGGGAGTTACTACACTTGGTCTTATCGCCCTGGTCGTTTATGAAGTGGGGAATGGACATCGTCAGTCCCCTATCATGGGCACTCGGTAAGGCTCAATTTATACTATTTATGACTGATTATTTCTCTAAGTGGGTTGAAGCTCGAGCGTTTGAGATGGTCCGAGTAAAAGAAGTCATCGACTTTATTTGGGACCACATCATATGCCGGTTTGTTATACCGGTCGAGATAGTATGTGATAACGGGAAACAGTTCATCGAAAGAAAAATAAACAAATTTTTCGAGGACCATAGGATCAAGAAGATCTAGTCAACACCCTATCACCCTAGTGGGAATGGGCAGGCGGAGTCGACAAATAAAACAATCCTTTAAACCTTAAGAAAATGTTGGCCGATGCTAAAGGGAAATAGAAGGAAATCCCGCCCGAAGTCTTGTGGGTATATCGCACAACCTCAAAATCCAGTACGGGGGCCACCCCATTTTCGTTGGTCTACGGCACTGAAGCGCTAATACCGATCGAGGTGGGAGAATCGAGCCTCAGGTTCCGGTATACAACCGAAGAATCTAATGGAAAGGCCATGAGCATGAGCTTAGAAATACTGGATGAGATACGTGAGGTCACTCTACTCCCATTGGCCGCCCAAAACAACGGATAGAAAGATATTACAGCCGAAGAGCCAACCTCCGACATTTCAACGTCGGGGATTTGGTATTAAGAAGAGTAACACATAATACCCGGAACCCGAACGAAGGTAAGCGACATAATTGGGAAGGTCAGTATCGACTTATCAGGATTACTGGTAAAGGTTCTTACAAACTCGAAGCAGGAAACGTCACACAACTACCAAACAACTAGAATATGACCCACTTAAAATGATACTACTACTAAGGTGCGCCATCATTCATTTTCTTTTATTTTTGCTAACACTTGCAGGCAACAACTGAAGGAGAATGTAGCTGATTAGGCCAGAAAACATGTGTTGCACTCTTTTCCTCTTGAATTGGTTTTGTCTCACATGGGTTTTCCGGAAATATTTTTAATGAGGCAACAATAAATCGTGCTAACTTAGAGTCGAAGACCGATTTTAAATCGGAGTCAACGGTCGCATCAGCAGTATCCTAGTCCACTTAAAGATCGACCTCGAATACTGGGGGCCATCACCCTCCGATCATGATTCTCAGCAAGGAAAGAAACTCGGTGCTCAAACGGTCTAGGCTCGATGCTTAGGATTCGTTGTAAGGGACAAACGGTCAAATGAACCGTGATCGAGTAGGTCATACCGGCCGCAATACGAGCTTTGATACAATGTTTTACGTTACACACAGAAATGAAAGAAAGTTTCCACTTTACTAACAAACATTTTTTTCTTCTTAAAAGTGTAGAGCCTAAGGGCTACTCCTACCCGAGAACTATCGAGTCCGAGGGCCACCCCTATCCGGGCCCAAAAGGATACCCCCACTCAGTGACTGCCATCCTGGATAAGTTCAGACGGCTCGGGTTGTCGAAACCCGGAGGCACAAAACCTATTAGGTAGTGCCCAAACCTAAAAGGCTACGGCTACCCTAAAAATAGTTCGTAGATGTTCGAAGCCTGTAATCAAAACATAAGGCCTTCAACAAAATTCCAAACGTGCTCAAAGGTTACCCTCGGCAACATTATAGTCTAAAAGCTATTTAAACAAACATCTTGGGGAAAGCTTCTGGTCACTCCGAGCCCCCATAAGTTTCAGTTAAAACTTACATCGAGGAAAAGTCTTGCTCGTACCTCCGAAAAGTAACTTATTACTACATTTTATTCTGTTCTAAGGCATTTGAAATCTTTGCAACTGTAGAAAGGATGTTAAAGGTAATAGGCTTGAAAATTGCCAAAAGGGAAAAAACTTTATACATTCCAGAGTGTTTTTACAAAGGCCAATGAAAACGACCTCAACAAAATAAATGTATAAGGTGCAAAAACAAAGACAAATATTCCTAAGGCATCTATGCCCGATCTTCACCAGAACCTGCCTCGTTACCAGAGCCGTCGGGGCCTTCTCCATCTTCAGCTATATCGGAGCCCTCAAAGCCTTCTTCATCCTCGGGTTCAGCCAGCTTCTTGGCCTCGAACTCGAGCCTTTTTGCCGCCTCGATCTCGGCAGAAAGGTCAAAGCCTCGGGCATGGATCTCTTTGAGGGCCTCCTATCGAGACAACTGCTTCATGTACTCAATAGTGGTTTTTAGACGGGCCTGTGATGCCTCGACATCAGCCCTATACTGGACCACCATCTCTTCAGCATCAGTGGAGGTTCTGCTCATCTAAGCCTTTGCAGCTTCACATTCACTGCCGAGGGCATCCCGCTCTACCAGGGCCGAGTTCAATTGAGCTCAGAGTTCCTCGTTCAGATGGGCTCACTTATCGACCTTCTCTTTTGCCACTCTAAGTTGAACTTCTACTGATGCTAGTTGTTCCTGGGCGGTCTCCTTATCCAAAGCCAGCCAGTCCATTTTTCCCTTCCAAACATCGACCATGACTTGGACCTCGTTCATTTCAGCTCGGAGTTGGTCGATCCGGTCAATCTTCTACTGAACCTGCGAGGTTTGGTCGTTACTTGCCATAGCTAAGTCTTCATTGATAACTTCAAAAACCTTTACCTTTTTGACCAAGTCAGCATGCTCTTTTGAGCCGCATCCAACTCATCCTAGAGATTCTTGATGACCCATTCGTGCTGCTCACTGACAAGCTTATACATGTCTCTTTTCTTGGCAAGATCCTTGATCTCAGCCTCGAGCTGGTTAACCTCGGTCCGGTACCGAAGAAAGCTTTCATGATGGAGTACCGAGGCCTGCGAAAGGGTAGAAGAAAGAAGACATGAGAAATATCATGGAATAAGTCAAAGGTCGAAAGATCATAATGATACCTTACCCAATTCAGTGCTTGCTACGCCTCATTGAACATGCAAGGTACTTCCACCTCGTATATTTTCGCGTAGTCTTCTTCGGTCATCAAGCATAGAAGGTGGCTCGCAACTTCCAAGGGAGCGGAAAGAACCCGGGCATCTTTCAGGATAGTGATGACTATCGACCTCTTACGGCCGGGATCTACACTTGGGGCAAGGAATCGGTTGACTAACTTCAAGCTCGAAGTCAGCCTGCCGAATTCTTAAGTCGACTCCTTTCTCGGCATTTTCTAGTCAACTAGCTCGGATGAGCCGCGGAGCCCGGAGCCTTTCTTTTCTTCTTTTATCCTACTGTAACCCCGGGCTGCCCCAAAGTGGAAGGGTCTACGGACGGATCCTTGTCCCCTACTAAAGGCCTAAGATCAATAGTCTTAGGCAAACCTGCAAAAGCAAAAGTGAAGAAAATAGGGTAAATATGATGCGAATGGGAGAGCCTGATGTTACCTATTCGAGGAAGGGTCTTACCGTGAGAACGGGCCTCTCAACGGCCCCTCGAGAGTTTGCGCCATGAACGCTCAAAATAAGGCATCTGTGAACAAATGCCCTCGATCCATTCCTTGAACCTAGGGATAACAATTGGAACTCGAGCGACGACTGCACCGCCACAAATACCAGTAAGAAAAGATAAGATGAAGGTAAAATAGCGTTCAAAGGGAAACCATACTTACGAGATGCGTTCCACTTCTTGGGGAATGGCATGAGTTCGGAGGGAACCAAGTCTTTGGTCTTCATCCTAACGAAACGCACATGCCAGCCCCAGTCCTGGTCCTCATCGATGCTCGAGAATGGGTCTTTGCTGGCCCGACATGTGAGCTTTATTATTCCCCCTCGGAAGATTCGGGGACTGTATAGGCTGAGTAAGTGATCAATGGTGAATCGACGAGATTCGGTCTTGTTCACAAAAAAACGAAGGAGGATCACGATCCTCCATAACGACGGATAGATTTGACCGAGGCATACTTCGTACCTCTTGCAGAAATCCAAGATAACCGGATCTACCGGGGCCAAGGTGAAGGGATAAGTGTAAACACTTAGATACCCCTCAATGCGGAGGACGTCTTCGGTAATGGAGAATATGTATCTTGATACTCCTTCACACCGGCCCTGCACCGACGAGAGTTTCTCAACCTTAAAGTCATCGGCAACCGAACAACCCCCGAGAACACACATTTTCAAGGGAGGCTCGGCAGCTGATTCATTGGTAGCCGTGCTAGGAGCAGACCTCTAGAGGACAATCACATCGGGAGTAATCTCCTCGATTTCAGTACCCCGTTGCAAAGAAGAAGAAGAAGCAACTTGTTGGGGAACAGATTTGGAACTTTTAGTCATTATTATCTAGAAAAAGCTTGAAAATATGAAGAAAGGTTGAAAGATGAAAAGTCAGGTGTGTTGATTTGGGTAAAAATTAGGTAAAAACTTGCAACTTACTGAGAAGTTTTGAAAAACGGAGATAAAAATATTAAAGTGTGAAAAAGTGTAGTGATATCTTGAAAACTCGAAGGTAAAAGCTTGGCCAAAAGGTAAAATATGAATAAATGAGAAAAGTATTTATTACAGGTTTCGCACCGTTTCGTATTTAGGGATGACCTGCCGGTGGCTGAATTATGTTTTAAATCATGACGACACGACTGACGGAACATTTCGTATACTTTATCGTTTCTGTCACGGCATATTGAAGAAAGGATCGAAGTGCATATGTCGTTTCTCGTCATTTCAGTAAACTTACTCTCCGAAAAACGAGGGAGCCTATCTGTATACGGGTAAAACCGAGCTCGTTGGACACCTCGGTTCTCGATGGAGTAAACGGAGCAGAGACATGATCGTAAAAAAATGGAATCGGGGCAAGGAGCCCCTCGAGTCAGAGTCCGGGCAAAACACCTACCCTCGAAAGAATCGGGGTCATATCCTCCAGGTCCGATTCGAACCCCAAAACTTCGGAGAGTATTGCCAGATAATCGAGCACGGCTAGCAAATGGCCGTGATATCCGCGCCCAGCCGGATATCACGGCGTGAATCTCGGCACGTATCGACAGAAAATCTGTGATTAGCAAAAGAAAAGATTTTTACCTTTTATGGAATTGTACTTAGAGTAAAACTCCCCTAATATATAAAGAGGAGTTTGACTGTTCATTAGACACATTGTAACACGCATATTAAGGCAATATATTCTTATTTTCTCTGTTATTCAAAGTCCTTACTTTTGTTCATTAGTTCTTCGTTGTTGTGAGCCCGAGATCGAAGGCAGGCATTACATTAAGCTGATACTTAGTCCGGGATCACTTTCCTTAATTGGTTTGACAATTTATTACATCCTTTATCTGTTTAATCTAACGTGTTTTTATCATTTGTATTGAATTAATCCGAATATAACTTATAAAAAGTTGATTTAGGTTTTGTGGTTTTGATCCAAGAATTTCAACTTTTAGAAGATAGAAATATGTTAATTTCTGATCATTTTATTTTACCATAGAAACTAAAAGGTGATTAGAAAAAAAATACTCCTTTATTAGATGGATGCTACTGTATTTATTATTGTATCCAAAAAAGAAATAAAACATTGTACCAAAAGGAAAGAATGAGTTCAGAATTCCAATGTCAATGTAACTGCCTGTATATATAAATTTAGGCAATGATATTTTTATACTCGTAAGTCCTAAGAAATACTATAAATTACTTCTGCAACAACTAAAAATCCAATATAATTTCATAAGTGGGTCTGGAGGGTAGTTTTTACGTAGATCTAGAGAATATTTTCAATAGACCATCGGCTCAAGGAGAGATTAAAAGAAAGCAGTAGCAACAAACAATAATAACACCAAGATATCATTAAAAAAAGCGAAGCGAAAGAAACTACATGCAGTAATAGAAATCTAAGAATAATAGGATATAAAACTAATACTAATACTGCTGGTATGGAAAAGAAAAATGCTTGACTACCTATAGACCCTCTAACCTAACTCTCGACCTTCACACCAATTATCAAGGATCATGTCCTCAGTAAGATAAAGTAACACCATAAATCACTTCTGATTACAACTATTTACACCGCTTAACGTAAGGTGGCTCTACCATTGCATAAAGATGATAGTCCAATAATAGTTTCACACATTTGGCAAAACTCTTTATATTTATATATATATATATGTGTGTGTGTGAAAATAAAGATCACACATTAATAAAATTAAAAATGTATTTCAGAACTTAATCCAACTCATAACCCATAGCGTCTAAATTCTAGATCGAGCACCGGCGGCCGAAGACTATTAAAATATTGTCACGAAACATGCATGGCTCGCAAGATCCATCACAACAACTAATGAGATCTTGATCTTCTCATTCGTTAAGCTTTTGATATGATTCGTTTTCTCTTGAAGATCTCATAGTTGAATACAATGAACATGGGCTCTATGTACACAAACATCAAGTAAGTAAGATGTCCTGGATTAAGGAATTGTGACATTGTGTTGGTCGTTAAGGCAATATTGTGTTTACTTTTTATATAGAATTACAACGTACGAGTATTTTATTCAAAACTTATGGTTCTTTTGTCGGGCTTCCTGCAAACAGATTTTGATCTTAATTGCAGCTCGAATTCCAAACCACAATACATATAAAATCATTCTTCATGGGGGTAGGTTGGACGTTGTTTCAATATATATATATATAGAGATAGATAGAAAATAAACTTATATAATTAATATTACAAATTGAGGTTTGATGATCAACAAATATGGTTCATGTTGAATCTCAGACCTTGGTCTACAGGTGGTTTCTATATAGCTCAGAGTCCTAGCAAGAATTAGATTCAGTTTGGCGTCCGACGATCACCGATTTATACTATGCTGACCTGACAGCCGCGTGATCACATCGAAAAATCTTGACAGATCTTTATGGGTTGAGTTTAGGCCATGATCTAAATAAGTGCTTTTGGAACTAAATTCTACTTCTTTGGGAGGTTGAAAAGAAAATCTTTTTACTTCTTTTATTTGCTAGGGTTACGAGTTTGGTGTAACAGGGTGACCACTATTAAAGGTGACAGGGGCCGGTCCGGTCCGATCCGTGTTGATGAAAAATATGACAGGACGGTCACCAATCCGGGCCAGTACTGGTTTTTCCCAACTGGTTTTACCGGGTCCAGGCCCATCCAATGGTTTAATGAACCGGAACGGTTACAGGCCAAAGGGTCCGGGCCGAGCCGGGTTTTTGTAATTTTTTTTTTCTATTTGGTATAACTACCGTAATTTATATTAAGATAAAGTAAAAATATAAAACAAAAAAATAATCTTATAAAAAGAGTGTTTGAATAAAGGATGCAAAGACTTTAAAATCCTTATATTTGAATATTCATTAAGAATTTAAGATAATAGAATACAATAAAGATGGAAAAAATTACACTTCTAATTTGCAAGTTCTTTTTTTATTTCAAACTTGCAAATTAAGTTTACATTTAACAACAAATAAATTAACGAAATAAGAGTAAATTTAAAGTTTAATTATTAAATATAAATCCAGAATTTCAAAGATTTTGCATTGTCTTAGTAAGTTCTTCATAATCAATATAAACTTCTAGGCCATCTTCTCAAGTGTCACGACCCGAAATTTCCCACCGACGGGACCGTGACGGGACCGTGACGGTGCCTAACATTTCACTTGCCTGGCAAGCCAACGTTAGAGAATCATTAAACCAATTCCTTATTTTCATTCATTAAGTAACAATAATTAACTAAAATAAAATATAATAAGTGTGAAATATCATAAAACCTGTATTAATTACTACCACCCGGATCTAGAGTCACAATTCACGAGCATTCTAGAATTTACTACAAGTAATAGTCTGAAAGAAATACAACTGTCTGAATAAAAGAAACAGTAGAACAGAAATGATAGACGGGGACTTCAAGGTCTATGAACGCCGACAGATCTACCTTGAGCCTCCGGACAACGGACCAATAGCAAAATCTCGATCAACCAGAGTCGGTATCAAAATCTGCACAGAAAGTGCAGAGTGCAGCATCAGTACAACCGCCCCCATGTACTAGTAAGTGTCGAGCCTAACCTCGACGAAATAGTGACGAGGCTAAGGCAAGGCACCTACAATCAACCTGTACAATTTAACAGTGTATACGCAAATAACAGGAATGAAGAACTAAACAGGAAATGTCGGGAGGAAAAAACATACTGAGGGGAATACAAGATAAAGAACTACAACAGAATAATCAACGGAGCAGTCAATATACCATGAATCCACAGGAATAGTGAATACAGTAAGGAAAAATGCACGACATCACCCTTCGTACTTTTACTCTCAATCTCACCATAAAATTAATATAAACGGCACGGCATCATCCTTCGTGATTTTACTCTCATATCATGGCACGACATCACCCTTCGTGCTTTTACTCTCATATCATGGCACGGCATCACCATTCGTGCATTAACACTCACAATATGGCACAGCATCACCCTTCGTGCATTAATACTCACAATATGGCACGGCATCACCCTTCGTGCATTAACACTCATAATATTGCACGGCTTCACCCTTCGTGCATTAACACTCTCCCTTACCACAATGCAACACATAAATAACAACAAGGAGATAGAATAACAAGTACAAGCCGTACTTCAACATTTGGTTCCATAATATCAATCTCAACTTGAAAAAAAAACTCAATTATCACCAGAAAATCCGTAAACATAATAAGAACGATAATTTGGATAACACTAGTTAACACGTAGCAATTTGGCATAGGAATGAGACAATGTCAGAAAAATAGAGAAACATGGAAAAACAGATAAATTGGCGGCGCATAGATACTCGTCACCTCACATATACGCCGCTCACATGAATTTTACTTAGCAATTAATCTAAGGTTCCTAATTCCCTCAAGTCAGGGTTAGACACAACACTTATCTCGCTCCGATGGCCACTTAATCCTCAATTACAGCCTTTCCTTTGGAATTCACCTCCAAACCACTCGTATCTATTCAAAAATGACTCAATAATATCAAATATTGCTAAAGGAATCAATTATATTGCATAAATTAAATTTTCCAACTTTTTCTCCAAAAAGTAAAAAAATCGAACCCGGGCCCGCTTGGTCAAAACCCGAGGTTCGGACCAAAATCCTTTTACCCATTCACTCCCGAGCCCGAATATGTAATTAGTTTTGGAATCCGACCTCAAATTGAGGTCTAAATCTCCAAATTTCCGAAATTCTTATTTTCTACCCTAACCCCTTCTTATACCATAAAAGCTCTAGATGTTTGGTTGATAATTCAATGAATATAATGGGTAATTAAAAGAAAATGGTTTAGAATCACTTACCAACACTTTGAGGAAGCAAATGACTATTTAAAATTACCTCTACCCGTTTGGTTCTTGAAAAATGTTGAAGAAAAGGCTTAAACCCGTGTTTGATTCTGTTTTATGCACTGGGCGACAGTGTGCATCGCGTTCGCGAGGCCACTGTCACGTTCGTGATGGTTACGCTCCTCTGGCCTTCGCGTTCGTGAGATGTTGCTCGCGTTCGCGATGAAAGAACGACCAACCCTCCCCCAGGTCCCCAAGTACTTTGCGTTCGCGAAGTGTAAATCCCCCATCACTTCGCGTTCACGACCACGTCTTTGCGTTCGCGAAGAAGGATTCTCAGCTTCACCGGATTAATCTGCAGAAAAACCAGATTTCCAAAGTCCAAAACATTCCGTGACCTATCCGAAACTCACCCGAGCCCTTGGGGCTCCAAACCAAATATGCACACAAGTCTAAAAATATCATACGAATTTGCTCGCGCAATCAAATCGTCAAAATAACACCTAGAAGTCTAAATTTAGTACCAATTCAAATGAAATTCTCAAGAACACTTTAAAATCCATAACTTCTCAACTGGACGTCCGAATCACGTCAAATCAACTCCGTTTCTCACCAAATTTTACAAACATGTCTCAACAATATCGTAATGAATCTGTACCGTGCTCCGGGACCAAAATACGGACCCGATACTAACAATGCCAAATATCAATCAATTCTTAAAAACATATATTTTTCAAACTTTTAATTTTCATCAAAAATTCATAACTCAAGCTAGGGACCTCCAAATTCGATTCCGGGCATACGCCCAAGTCCCATAATGCGATACGGACCCACCGGCACCATCAAATCATGGATCCGGACCCGTTTGCTAGAAATATTGACCGAAGTCAACTAAAATTAACTTTTAAGGCAAACATTCTTATTTTCATTAGTTTTCAACATAAAAGCTTTCCGGAAACCTGCCGGACTGCGCATGCAAATCGAGAAGGGTAAGATGAGATTTTTAAAGCTTAAGAGCACTGATTCGAGTTCTAAAACATAAGATGACCTTTTGGGTCATCATATTCTCCACCTCTAAAATAACCGTTCGTCCTCGAACGGACATAGAAAAATACCTGGGCTGGTGAAAAAGTGAGGATATCTACTCTGCATATCGGACTCGGGCTCCCAAGTAGCTGCCTCAATAGGCTGACCTCTCCACTGCACTCGAAATGAAGGGTAACTCTTTGACCTCAACTGACGAACCTGTCGGTCTAGAATGGCCACCGGTTCCTCCTCATAAGTCAAATCCCTGTCCAACTGGACAGAGCTGAAATCTAACACGTGGGATGGGTAACCATGATATTGCTGGAGCATAGACACATGGAATACCAAATGAACTGAGGATAACCCTGGAGGCAACGCAAGTCGATAAGCTACCTCCCCCACTCTCTCGA
>AWOL01S0041194.1:0-15213 GCA_000715115.1 Nicotiana otophora | reverse complement strand
GGACGATTGATAGATTTCTCACCCACGGCCATATGTAACTTTTTAGGTGCTCCGGATGTTCCTATAGAGCCATTAGACCACTTCATTCACCGGCCTACATACAGAGAGTTGAGATACATGCTTTGTGGTGCCGATTCTATGGCAGCATGGGTCCGACATAAGAAAACTAATCGACACAAGAGGTTTCCCAAAATGAAGATGAGGGTGGAGGCTCAAGTGTGGCTTAAACTGATAAATGCACGGCTCCTACCGTGCAATCATGACACACTCATTAGCACTGAGAGGACTTGTGTACTCTACTTCCTCATGACGGGTCAAAGGGTAAATGTGGGTCATCTGATTTGCTACCAGATGTCTGTAGTCAGAACGAGTAAAAAGATCGATAGAATGCCATTTGCCAATTTTCTAACTCAGTACTTAAGACACGAGGAGGTTGAGGAGAAGCCAGAGTTTGACCACACCATTGATCAGCCCCTACGACAAACGGATATCACTAGCCTCCGACTGAAAGAAGAAACTGCCATGACTTCGTTGACAAGTACCGAGCGCAACGCTCGGGATGATAGTTTTATGGCCCATCTCTATGGGATGATGGATTTGCAGCTAAGGATAGGAGGTCGACAGACCAGATCTGAGGAGAGAACTAAATTGGAGCACCGGTACCCGCTCAATGCTCATGCCCAACAACTGGTTGGGTTAGGAGATGGATACAGACTACCCAATGATGAGGATATCAACACACCGGAGTAGTCTGAAGCTGAGCCAGAACAGTCAGATGGTGAGGGAGATAATGATGATGAGGAGGACGAACATGATGAGGAGTGGAGAGCTTCAGAGGATGAAGCGGTTGCTTGATCAGGGAGTCTCTTCACACCCTACTCATTTTTCTTGTTTTGTCATTTTGTGCATGCACTGAGGACATTGCATGATCTAAGTATGGGGTGGGGACTTGTACATAGTTAATTTTAGTCATTTAGTTATTTAATGTTAATCGTGTTAGTATGTGTTGTTAGTAGTTTAGTAATTGATTTGGCTAAAAAAAAGATTTTTTTGTTGTGTGCAGGTAGTGTAGTAATTCCCCCTTGGTTTTTCTTTGGGCTGTGGTTCTTTTCCAGGGGCTTTTAGTTGAACCGGGCGTAGTTAGTTTTAACTTTTAGGAGTAGGAACCACGAAGCTATGCGTTTAGTTGTAGCAATATCTCTTAGCTTTGTTATGCCTTGAGAATAGTTAGTACTAAGGTTGTGACGCTTAGGCTCGATTTTTGACTCTCGCATAACCTTAAATCGTAGATTCCTAATTTTGCTTAGCTGCTTTGACTAGAGTGTCGCGATGAAACCAATACTGAGTTAGTTATGTGCCATGCGTGTGTGAGTTTTTTATGTATTCTGTGCATTGCATTTAATGTCTAGAACTTGCCCTGTGTGTGTGCAAAGCAAAATAGTAGTTTTGTTCAGTCTGAGAAGTGATATAAGTATTTCTTTGTTAAGCCAGATATATATAGTTTTCCCACCTAAAAGTTATGTAACGTAGTTAACCCCTTTGAGCCTGTAATCCTGTTTCTTTGGCAACCACCACACTACAAGCCTTACCCAATTGTTTGAATTAACCGTCTATTTGAACCTTTTCACCTCGAATGAGCACTTGAATTGTTATGAACTTTGTAAAAGTTAAAGTATGAGGTGATTGGTTTGGTTTTCGAGTGGAACCAATGAAATAAGGAGAAAGGTGAACTGTTTTGAAAAAGTAAGAGCTGCTTGAATCGGAAAAAAAATAAAAAATTTGAAGAGAATATTCGTTGAAAAGTGGCGACTCTTAATGCAATTATGGTTAAAGAAATATGGGGTAATATAAAATGAAGTGAAGGTGGAATGTTTGGTTTGGCACAAGTATGGGATGTGTGTTAAAGTATATGTATTAAAGTGCTAAGGGAGGTGTAGTCACTCATATCCAAATATATCATACCCGACCCGCAACCTACATTACAACCAATGAAAGTCCTACTTGATCTTAGACTGAATGAACTCGATTCGTAGAGTATTACACTACGGGTAAGCCTATGGTGCATCATTTGTAGCATATGAATGTTATTTCTGAGAGCGAGTGAATTTTGTCTATCTTGAGTTCCTATGTGCTTAAAAATTCATTGTGTGTGGAACTAAGCTCTTTGATTGGGTGAGGGCACGTGACTCATAAAGGAAATGTAATGTTGTTAATATCCATGTCAGAGTAAGTAAGTGAATTGTAAATAAGGCATGGTATTTGTGAGTCGAATCTTGAGGCGAAGATGTCACACTTGTGTGATTAAATTGTTTTAAAAATTCTTGGTATAATGAGTTAGGAGAATTACTTAAAAAGGCCGTATCTATAAGTGTAGTTTGATTGCTCGAGGACGAGCAATGTTTAAGTGTAGGGTATTGATGTGTGGCTATAATTTCATAGTTTCGTACATTATGTGCCTTGTATTTTACATGCTTTAATGATAAATTACACTTTATTTGTGCATAATGGAGTCTATTTTATGTGTAGGTGAATTGGAGATTAAAGTAGAGCAAAAGGGATACTTAAACATTAATAGTGTGCTCGAGAACAGTGAAAAAGAGAGACCAGGCTTTAGCCTAGCGAGGCCAGCCTAAGGCCAGGCTGGACCAGGCTTTAGCCTGGCGAGGCCAGCCTAAGGCCAGGCTGAACCAGACTTTAGCCTGGCGAGGCCAGCCAAATTCCAGGCGTTAGGCTGGCGACGCCAGGCTTAACGCCATGTCTAATCCGAGTTTTGAAGACTTAATTCGTTCCGGGTTTGACTAGGACCCGACCCACACGTTTAGGGTTTCTTCTACACATATAAATAGACCTAAAACATCACTTGGAGATGAGTTTTTGGGCAGCTAGAGGCAAGAAGAGCTTGTGGAATCACTCCTTGGAGTTAGAATCATCATTTTTACATCTTTTCATCTTTACTCTCTATTTTAATTATGCAAAATATTTGGGATATTGTTATTATGAGTATGAGTAGCTAAATTCCTAATCTAAGGTTTTGATGGAACCTATTGAAGGATGATTTTCTTGTTATGTTAATATAGATTTTCCGTAGTATTTTCTCTATTTGTTCAACTATATTATTCTTGTGGTTGATTGAAAGGCCTTCAATTAGCTGTGCTTATTTAATATGTATTACTCGGGAGAGAGTGCATATTTAGGTAGTTGTTGAATAACATCACTCCTAAACGTATATGAGGGATCAATACGGAGGTTTAAAGATGGGTTTAGGGATAACGAAACCTTGGTGCGATCTGAGTGAGTTGTGCTTAATGCTAGTTAGCGTAATTCGGGAAAATATGTCTAGTAATTGTGGTAATTACTCGGGAGAGAGTTACGACAGTTAGAGTGCTCATGATCGGTAGAGAAGACTTAGGCAAACTTGTAGAAAACGTAGCGAAAAAGATTCCGACAATAGGAAAAATCACAACCTTAGGTCATTCCAATTCTTGTTTACAACCTGTTCGTAGTTAGTTGTTAATTATTACATTTTAATTACGTAATATTTAGTTAGTAAAAACCAATCTGTTACTTAAATCCTTCTGAAGATTGATTGTGTTTGTGTGAGTCTAGTAGCTGTATTTGATAGGTTAATTCCTTGTGGGATTCGACTCCGGACTTATTAGCCGGAATATATTTGCAACGACCGCTTAGTCCTTTTTATAAGGCATAGTTGGGCGTGATCAATTTACAAAGAGATGCATGGCTTGGACCCTAAAGTAGCAGTTCATCACCTTGCAGTCAAGAATGACGCTCATCCTGTTAAGCAAGCCCAAATGCGCTTTAGGCAGGACTTGAGAGTAATCTCTCTGATATTCGGGGTGTGATGAGTATCCATCCATTCACACCTTGAGAGTAATCTCTCCGATAGTCGGGCCACCTTGAGAGTAATCTCTCCGATAGTCAGGTCACCTTGAGAGTAATCTCTCTGGTAGTCAGGCCACATTGAGAGTAATCTCTTTGATAGTCCAGACACCTTGAGAGTAATCTCTCCGATAGTTGGGTCACCTTGAGAGTAATCTCTCCGATAGTCGAGCCACATTGAGAGTAATCTCTCCGATAGTCGAGCCACATTGAGAGTAATCTCTCTGATAGTCGGGTCACCTTGGGAGTATTCTCTCCGATAGTCGGGCCACATTGAGAGTAATATCTCCGATAGTCGGGACACCTTGAGAGTAATCTATCCTATAGTCGAGCCACATTGAGAGTAATCTCTCCGATAGTCGGGCCACATTGAGAGTAATCTCTCCGATAGTCGGGTCACCTTGAAAGTAATCTCTCCGATAGTCGGGCTACCTTGAGGGTAATCTCTCCGATACTCGAGTGAGGATAAGTACCCATCCCTTCATACACGAAAACACCCTTCTTCATGCGTGGATCATCTCGTTAACCAAGAACATATCCTTCTTGTTTTACCTACAAAAAGGACAATAGAGTGAAGAAAACACAAGAAAAGAATAAGAAATTACCTTCAAGTCAATGCTTTCAAGTCGTCAAAAGTAGACTCAAGGTGGTTTGCAAACACTGAAAGTGAAACTAATAGAATATAGGGTATTGTATTTATAGAAGTCATAAGGCAGTTTTTGAAGGTGAATTGTCGATATGGGATCATGTATTTTACATTCCGCAAGGGATTCAGCTATTGCAATGTATCTTCGAAAAGGGAGTAGTCTTATTTCGGCAGCAACGTAGGAATTCGAAGGAAACTCAAATTGTTATGGAATTAGGAAGTGCGCGTGAAATTGCATCTAGTCATTACTGTATCTAATCATTACAATAAGTAAGAATTTGTTTCCTAATGGGAAAGGTTGATGTCACTAGCGACTGCAATTATTATTTGCATGGTTTTGCTTTTGTCTTTATTCAAAGGTAATGATTATTACATTGTTCAGGTAATTGATTGGGTATACATGTAACAAATTACGTGGGTGATACTTTGCATTCTAATCTGGCATGCGACAATTTGATAGTCAGCTAACGGTTACGACAAGTTTATACCTCAACAAGTCTTGAAATAGGGGGCATTTATAGACATATAACTTTTATCAAAATTAAATCCAATAAAATATTCGGACTATATATTAAGTATATTTGTCCAAATAAATATTATGGGCTAATTTAATTAGATTAATTATATAAGGTCCAAATGCATTGGGCTAACCCATTTAATTAGGCTAAAGCAATGAGCCCACTTCATTAAGCCCAAGATGCCATCTTCCTAGAGGCCCATTTTGGTGCCACGTGTCAAATGACGTGGCACGTCAAGTCAAACAAAAGATCCAATAGGATCGTGCCACGTGTCAAAATGACAAAGCATGTCAAGCCAAATTAAAAGTCCAATGAAACCGCGCCACGTGTGCAAGTGACATGTTCTGGCCAATCAAATGCGGCCTTGTCACACTTCAATTTGATTGGTCGGAAAGAGTTTGTTCTTATCATAATTCTTCCCTTCCACAACTATAAATAAGGGTCTTCATAACCCATAAAAGACACCAGAAGTTATAACAAGAAGCAAAAAAGAGCTCATGGATCAAACACTGCAAATTCCTCTACAAGTTCAAGCTCAAGCAATCAAGTTCAAGCTCAAGAACGAAGAACAAATAAAGTTCAAGCTCAAGAACAAAGAACAAATCAAGTTCAAGTTCAAACAATCAAGCTCAAGCTCAAGAACGAAGCACAAATCAAGATTCAAGGAGTATGAGTTCAAATCAAAGCTCGTGCTAGTTGAATTCAAGATCATCGTTCGTGAGAACAAATATAGATTCAAGATCAAGCTCAAAAGCCCTTAAAAGAATCAGAGGATTCATAAAGATTGTACACTTACATTATTTGAAATCAAATACTACGATTGTTAACCGCAGATACTTACTACTTATTCACTTTAAATGATTATATTTGGAGAATATTTGGTTGAAGTTTGAGAAATTAGTATTTTGAGTTAAATTTGAAGTTGAAATTGTGTTCGACATTATTTAACCCCCAAAATAGGTAACAATTGAATTTATATGTGGTTTAAAGGATATGTGATTCAATTCAATACGAATAATCTAAGAACAACAAATAATTGAGTTAAAGATAAAATGAAAGATCAAACCAATTGTAATGTGATGATCAAGTCTGATCTCAGGATGAACAGAGAAATTCAACCTCGATCGAACCCTCGATATAAGCTCGAATGTGAATAAGAAAAGAGAATAACTGAGGAACACTTTGAATAATAGCTAGACGACAAAATGAATTTTTATTTCTTTGATTTGCGTGTCCACAATGTGTTAAAATAAAAGAAACTTTTCCCTTTATATAGTAGGGGAATTTTAGTCCTAGTATAAGTCTAAATAAAGTAAAAATCTTCTTTTTCGGTAAATGTCGATCTGTGGTTGATATCGGACGGGATTCACACCGTAATATCAGGTTGAGGGCAAATATTACGACTTCGTGCTTGTCACGCATAATCGTTCTCCGTGTTTCCCGTGGTCTAGAAACTTTACTTGGCCTAGGTCCGTTAGTTTTCCATGCCCGATCCCAGATGCATCGTTTGCTCCTCCCGAGTTCCGATATGAGGGGTCCTTCGGCCTTGATTATAGTCACGTCAAACTGCGATTCCCTCTTGTTTCTTTATTGGATAATCGGGAAAAATTTTGCCCCCAATTTTACCCGTACATAGATAGTCCCTTCTATTTTTGGAGAGCAAATTTATCAAAACGATGGGAAGTGATGAATTGACCCAGGTTCCTTCTTCCGTACGCTACGGCCGAGTTGACGGGTTAATGAAATGTCCCATCAGATGCGTCGTTTTGACTTTGGACACGTGTCAGCCGCCAGTTAAGTGTCCCCGAATACAAAATGTCACGCATTGATTATCCCTTCTCTATAAAATCTTCGGCCCCTTTTTCACTTTTTTACTTTCCGATTCCAGGGATCCTTAATTTACCCTCAAACTCTTTACTTATTCTTAAGCCCTTCAAATCTTCGTACATTGTTTCCTAGATCTTCATATTTTCATCTTCCAATCTTCAAATCTTCATACTCCATCTTTAAATCTTCAAATCTGTCCTTCATACCTTCTTCCTTATCTTCAAATCTTCATCCTCACCTTCAAATCTTCATATTTTTCTGAATTCAATGGCGAAAACTTCGAAATCTATGCCTCAGTAGACCATCCCTTCAACTTCTAACCCGACCACAGATGTTGAGGTGGTCATGCCTGAGGTGATCCCGGAACTTCCCATAAAGAGCTTCATCCCCGGAGGCTGCTCCATTGAGAACAATTTCAAGGTCGAAAAAGCCTTCAATCAACAGGACCGAGGCGTGTGGGTATGGAGGTATATATGCTCCATTACCGAGGATACACTCCCTACAGTTTGGGAGGACTGCAATTGGGAGGGCAAAGAAGTGGTCGTCTTTGTCCCGATGAGACATTACCACTCATGTGGAGCCTAAGTGTTTACACTTACCCCTTCACACTTGCCCCAGTGGATTACCATAATCCTTAGCTTTTGCAAAAGGTACGAGGTCTGCCATGGGCAGATTCGCCCGTCCTTTTAGAGGATCGTAGTCCTCCTCCGCCATTTTGTCAACAACACCGGAGCACCTCGATTCACCATCGATCACCTGCTTCATCTCTACAGTCCCCGAGTTTTCCAAGGGGGCTAATCAAGCTCGTTCGTCGGGCAAGAAAATCTCTATTTTTAGCATCGACGAAGATCGTGATCGAGGCTGGAATGAGAGATTTGTTCGGGTAAAAACCGAAGATCTCATTCCCTACGAATTCATGTTGTTCCCTGAAAAGTTTCCCGAGTTCCCAATGCAGTCCCTTGCTTCAAAGAGTGGGTCTAGGGGATCTGCAAACAACTGTCGTACTTTGAGCGTGAATGGCGCAAACTCTCAAAGGATAAGTAAGAGGCCCTTTCCCATGGTGAGTGCTCCTCCCGAACAAGTCTACTTTCATACTCAACCGTTATTTCCACTAAGTTCTTTTTATTTCATAGGTTTGACCAAGACCACTGACCTTCGACCATTGGACGAGGACTCAGGCCTCACATGATAAACCCTCCGCTTTGGGATAGCCCAGAGCTGATGCACAGGAGGAGAAGAAGAGAAAAAAGGAAATCTTCTGGCTCCCCAGATGCCGAAGACAAGAAGAAGACGGTAACGGTCCGTGTTGAATATAAAATATTCACTTATTATATACTTTTAATATCCTACTTTAACTAATATACTTAAATTATATTTTGAATTTTGCCTATTTATAACTATTTTTGAAGAGAAAAAAAAAGATTATAAATAACGGAAGGAAAAGACAGAATGCTCGATGAAAGTCTGTTATGGCAAGCACAAGAATTGAAATAACAAATGGAAGTCTACAAAAAAAGTTTCGACGCATCTAAGCTCATTCCTCGGACACATCCAAGCTCATTCCTTGGACACGTCTAATCATTTAATGCTTACAAGATTTGTCTATAAATATAATGCAATTTGGCATTGAAGGGGGGAGGAGAACTACTTTTCTATGAACTTTGGTCTTAACTTCTTTCTTTAACTATTTTATTTTCTTCTTGTTAGTTTTTGAATTTTCTAAGAGTATTGGCAATATTCTAGAATTCCTTTTTGTTGTGAGATTTAGATACTCCATAATGGAGTAATCTCGTTTGTTGGGATAGTTGATAAAGCTTGATGAATAGTTTTATAATATTATTTCAGTTTTAACACATTCTTGGCTTGAAATTTTCTTTTTATGATTCATACTGTGCTGAGATAATGGTTTCTAATTAATCATTATTATCACTTCTATATATTTTATTTAAGTTATTCTTATATTAATTTTGTAATTCTCACAGAGAAAAATTAATATATAATAACCAATGAATAAAATCGTAGAGTGAGAATAATGTTTTGTAAAACTCTTATTTCAAATATATAATCTTGTTTGTCTCAGTCTTAATTCTCACGAAGAAATTGTTACAGGCAAAATTACTGATCTTTAGTAAAAATATTCTCACGAAGTTTTTACTACCTTTTAGAACAATTCAAGCAAGAAAATATTTCGATTTGATCGTCACTACTTTTAACTCAATTAATTACATAACCTCACGGAGTGCTATTAATTGACTTTTTCTTAGTGAGCAAATATAATTGTATTATCAATAAGCAATTATTCTTTAGAGAAATACATGTAGAAATTGAGATTTTATTGTAATAATATTATCAAGTGAATTCAACGATTCTCAACTCCTTTTAATTTATAAATCTTTCGAAAATTGTTTGTTTTGCTTTAATTAATTAACAAGTATTAAAACTCACTTTTCATCAATTTGGTTCTCTCAAATAGTAGTAAAAATATTAAAAGTCTGTAACCTAGATTAACAAGTTTTAAAACTCACTTTTCATCAATTTGGTTCTCTAAAATAGTAGTAAAAATATTAAAAGTCTATAACCTAGATTAACCAATCTCTGTGGGACGATATCATAAACTATACTAGAATTTGACTGAGTACGAGCAGAAAAATCCTATGCACATTGGTCTCGTCACATTTTTGGCGCCGTTGCCGGGGATTGGCATACATCTACTTCAGATTAAATATTTTATTACTAATTTGAGATTATTTTATTATTATTATTATTATTATTATTATTATTATTGTCAGTATTTTCATTATCTATTGTTAAGTACTTCTTCCTACTACTTCTATCATTAGTTTTCCTTTAGTATATTTAGTATAATATTACTAGTACGTTTATCTACAAATACTATTCTAACTTTATTTCTAGTTACTATTATTTACTAGTGCTACCTTTACTTATACTTAATATATATATTATCGTATTTTTTTTATTCACTAACTATTTTTGTTATTTTTGAAAAGTTCTTTAGTTATTTTATTAACTACTAGTACTTCTTTAGAAACTAGTGTTATTTTATCATTATATTTCTTCTCTTTAAAATTTTAGGTAGTTTATGACCCGCTCTTCTACAAAAATGTTGGCTAGTTACGATCCAGAAATTAAAAAATCTCTTCGATTGTGCAGGAAAGGACAAAAAACATTTTCTCAAAGTATAGCTCGTGAATGAATGGAGAATCAAGAAGTAGAAGACATTCAACTACCAGTCCATGTGGAGGATCAGTTTGATGACGTAGCACCAAGGCCAGCAAACAGAATCCTAAGGGATTATGCTAGACCTGACCGCTTCAACTGTGAATCAAGTGTCAGAAAACCTCCGGTGGCAGCCAACAACTTTGAAATTAGGACTGGCCTGATTCAAACGATTCAACAGTCTTGCATCTTCACTGGAGACGCAAGTGAAGATCCACACAGTCATTTAATTGACTTTTTGGAACTTGTTGAAATAGCTAAATATAATGGAGTACATCCTAAAACTATCAAGTTAAGGCTATTTCCTTTCTCTTTAAAAGGAGATGCCAAGACTTGGTTGTGAAGTTTGCCATAAGGTTCCATCACCACATGGGATCAAATGACTTAGAAATTTTTAAACATATATTTTTCCCCTGCTAAAACCACAAAGTTAAGACAAGACATCTCTAATTTCTCGCAGACTGGCAATGAGTCAGTTTATCAAGCTTGAGAAAGATTAAAAGCAATGTTAAGAAAATGTCCATACCATGACATTCCTGAACATATACAATTGTATATTTTTATCACGTGTTAAAATCCTCTTCTAGAAATGTGATTGATGCAGCTGCAGGAGGTTCTGTAATGGAAAAAACTACGGAGGAAGCATTACAATTGTTGAACGATATTTCTGAGAATGCCATCCATTGGCCATCTGAGCGTGTAATCATCAAGAAGGCTGCTACGGTAAATCGGGTTGATGCTTTAAATATACTAACACAACAAATTGTTTCTTTGGCACAAAAGTTTAAAACTTTTCAGGTGAATACACAACAACCAAGCCAATATGAGGCTTGTGACATGTGTGGAGGAAATCATCAGAACCATGAATGTCAAGAAACCAATCACAATGATGAACATGTCAATGTCATCGGTTACAAGCAATATCCTTTTTGAAGTCCAATGGCACAGAATCATCCAGGTTTTCAATGGAGCAATCCAAATGGTTCTGAGAACTCTCAAAGCTTCCAGAAGCAACAAATACAGGGTCCACTCGGATACCAGAATCCAAACCATGGTCAATATAACTTCAGAAATTATTAACAAGCAACTCCATATCAGCAAAGGCCTCAACAAGCTCATCCTAGTCTTGATGACCTTTTGTACAAGTACATTAAGGTCATTAATGAAATGATGGAGAGACAAAATTCATCCCTCAAAAATCTGGAAATATAGTTGAGCCAATTGGCAGCTCTTGTGTCAGAAAAGATTCAGGGTCCCTTACCAAGCAATACAGATGTCACGACCTAATTTTTCCTCCGTTGGGTATCGTGATGACACCTAGTCTTAGGGACTAGGTAAGCCTAACAATAATTAAAACAACAATATTATTTAAATAGAATCTCTTAAAATTCTCAAAACCGGTAGTACAAGTCATAAGCTCTACAAAGTATTTTCTAGAAAACTTCTAAATACAACTGTCCAGAAATAAAAATAAATAGTGCAAAACAAAAACTGGAAGGAGAGTCCGAAGCCTGCGAACGCAGCAACAGGTTTACCTTGAGTCTCCACAGTAACAGTCCACACAGCTAGCTAACGAACAAGTACCTAGATCTGCACAGAAATGTGTAGAAGAGTAACATGAGCACACCACAACGGTGCCCAATAAGTATCAAGACTAACCTCGGTGGAGTAGTGACGAGGAACAGTCAAGACACCCACTGGTCTAATAAACTGAACAGATATAAGTACATGAATAACAAAAGTATGATGTCTACATAAAGACTATGCAATATGGCTAACAATACAGTAATGGCATTAAAGCAAGAAACAACAAGTATCAGCGGAATATCATGAAAATGACGCAGACAAAGTGAATGGAACACAACCTAAATCCGGAATCACGAATACAACAAGGATAAGTAATAACTCAGTAATTACAATCGCTTTTACATCAAGTTTTAGTCAACAACTCCACGAGGTACCGAACCTCGTACAATTCATAACTCACGGGTATCAATACCTGAACCCTAACACTTGGCATCCTGTGCCCTCATAACACCTCATAACCATATTGACGACTCACGTGCCAATAGAGCCATTCTCACATAGATGGCAAGTAAACAAGGGTGAGCATCTATGCTCAACAATATCAAGAACACCTCTTATTCGATAAGATTGGTTAACTACGTGTATGCTTGTGCAAGTGTCCTAACATAGTCCATACCAGCAAATAAGCATAAGGAAGAAGAAGAATGGACAACACGTAGAATATTTTCTCACAGCTTTCACAAGATAAAGCTCACACAGGTACGTATACCACTACACAAATATCAACAACAAGAATGCCCCCAGGCCATAAATCATCACAAATCAATCCCTGACACAACACACCTTGTCTCTCCACGTGTGCAACAGTAACATAAATGCCCGCCTTTTCTCGCCACATGCACAACGCATATATATATATATACATATCCCGTCTTGTCACGCCGCATGTGTAAAATATCAATGGTAACAATAGCATGGCAGAAACCTCGTGCAACCCCATAGTAACAACCGCATGATAGAAACCTCGTGCATCACAATAATAACAACCGCACGCCAGAAACCTCGTGCATCACCATAACAAGTACCACAACAACAATGACAATAATACAAAGTACTACAAGTAAATCAACTCAAGAACTTTTAAATCACAGGAAAATGTGGGACCAAATCACAAGGAATAACCACAGTAAAGAATGCTAGGCGTAAAGAGAACAACTCAACAAAGGGAAACTAATGTGTTTCAACGGTCCCACAATATACATTTCAACAACAGAGAAACTAACACAAGTCAAATAATTTCAAATAAAACAAGTCGATAAAGATATAGGATATCTAAAACTTCTTTTAAGGTTGAGGAATTACTAAGGATTTTCAACAATTTAATTAAGAATAAGCAGCAGAAAGATAATCATAACCTCAATTAAGACTGAACAAATTATAAGATGATATAATAATAATTTTAGATAAAGATAAGCAGTTATGAAAAGATCGCATGACAATAGAGGAGGTAAAATCTTCAGTTAAGTCAAGTAAGAGTCAAATAGGCAATAAGAGTAAATCCTGAAAGCAATTAATTCTAATTAAAGCATGTAGAAGTGAAACTAGTAAGAATCCTAAGAGGCCAACTTTTCACAAATAAGTCCGAGCACGCACTCGTCACCTCGCGTGCATGGACTACAATCAACATAGAAGACTAAATCCTAAGGGGAAAATCCCCCCACAAGGTTAGGCAGGATACTTACTTCAAACCAAGCTCAACCAGTCTGTAAGAATGCCCTTTTTTCAATTATCCGACTCTGAATTACCCAAATCTAGCCAAACATAATTGCATAACATGAATATAACCATAATAGACTCATCTAATTAATAAAATCAATACTTTAATAAAAATCCCGAAATCCGCCCTAAAGGCCGACCCGGGCCCACGTCTCGGAATCGGGTAAAAGTCACAAAATACGAACATTCATTCACTCACGAGTCTAACCATACAAAAAATCATCAAATTTCGATACCATTTCGTCCCTCAAATCGTGATTTTCCATTTTGAATTTTTCTTTCAAAAATCACCATTTTCCTCAACTCAAAACACAAATTAAATGATACAAATAGCGTCAAAATCATGAAAATAAATAAATTCTAGGTGAAGAACATTTACCCAATCGATTTGCATGAAAAACCCACAAAGAATTGCTCAAAATCGAGCTCTAAAACTCCAAAAATGGTGAAAATGGCAAACCCTCGGAATAGAGGACTTTATATGCTGCACAGGGGTTTTGTGCATCGCGGACGCGGAGAAAGGGACGCGTTAGCGAAGAAGAGAAACAAAAGCTGCCCAGTTGTTCTTCGCGAACGCGGAGAGGAAAAATATGATGGCCCAACGACTGCTCTTCGCGGACGCGTGAAGTTGCACGCGAACGCAAAGAGTGTAATGGAATAGCTACGTGAACGCGTAAGTGACACGCGAAGAGGAAAATGATCACCAGTGCTCAGGGCCTGGTTTGCACTTCGCGAACGCGAGATAGGGAATGTGAAGGCGAAGAAATGGGTGGAAGAACTTCGCGAATGCGAGAGGGTGACTGCGAACGCGAAGAGGAAATATTTCACCCTCCATAATAACACTACGCGAACGCGAAGGCAAGGACGTGAACGCGATGAAGGAAACCAGATGACAGATAACATCAGTTCAAAAATAGGGGGAAAAGACCCGTAGCCCATCCGAAACTCACCCAAAGCCCCCGGGACCCCGTCGAAACATACCAACAAGTCCCATAACCTAACACGGACTCGCTCGAGGTCTCAAATCACATCCAACAACGTCGAAACTACGAATCGCACCGTGAATCGCACTTATAAATTTCTAATCTTTCAACTTCTAAAACCCGTGCCGAAACCTATCAAATCAACCCGGAATGACGTCAAATTTTGCAGGCAAGTCCCAAATAACATAATGGAGCTGTTCCAACTCTCGGAATCGCATTCCGACCCCGATATCAAAAAGTCCACTTCCGGTCCAAATCTCCAAAAATTCAACTTTCGCTATTTCAAGCCTACATCAGCTACAAACCTCAGATTTACAGTCCGGACACGCTCCTAAGTCCAAAATCACCCAACAGAGCTAATGGAACTGACGGAACTCCATTCCGGAGTCGTCTTCATATAGTTCCAACTATGGTCTAAATCCTAAGACTTAAGCTTCCTTTTTGGGGACTAAGTATCCCAAATCACTCTGAATCATCCGGTAACTGAATTCAACCATGCACGCAAGTCAATACACATAATATGAAGTTGCTCAGGTCCTTATACCGTCGAACGAGACTTAAGTTTTCAAAACGACCGGCCAGGTCGTTACATCATTCCCCTCTTAAACAAACGTTCGTCCTCGAACGTGCTAAGAATCGCCTCGAAGTCTTCAAATCACTGAAGGTACATATCCAACACACACCCACGGGCGACTCCACGTCACCCCAATCCACATAAGCATGACGACACCATCCCAATTGTAATTCATCCTTTCTGCCAACACCGATAAGCCTTAGAGTCAAAATTCTCACCTTCCATTTG
>AWOL01S0041193.1:23250-33502 GCA_000715115.1 Nicotiana otophora | reverse complement strand
GGTCTTTTCTTCACCAAGTTCTCATTCTACTACTTCTAAGTGATCCTATAATCACAAATAGATATAAATAACACCATTTCTCATCATCCAAATGTTTACAACAATCATAAGTCTATAATCCAAAAGCCTACAATGGATCAGATGGTTCTCTTTATCAAACCCATTTAGTATTCTCTCAAAACTCATCAATTCGTAGCTATAAATGAATTGGGAGTAGAAGCATTACCTTTTTGACATTCAATCCTCTTGAATTAGAGTTCTAGGGTTTCATTTTCCAACAATGGTGTTTCGATCGAATATCTTGGATGATAGAGGAACCTTGGGGAAGTTGGGTTATTTCGAGCTTCCCTTTCTAGAGTAGCTTTTCGTGTTTGGGGTGTGAGGGATCGAAGTAGGGCTTTTAAATAAGTGAACATGTCTCAAAATTGAGGAGGAAAATAAAAATAGCTCGGGTAAACCTCGCTTGCGCGAGGTATTGTCAGGGGCACCGAAATAACTATGCAAGGTGCCATCAAAGGCGCCAAAATTACAGTGCCTTGCACTGTCTGGGGTGCTTAGGATAATGCCCTGGACAGTGCCTTGCATTGTCTGTCGCACTGGGTTTTTGTTGCCTTGCACTATCTATGGCCGTGAGTTTTCATGGCCTTGCACTGAATAAGGCTATAAGACGTACCTCCTATAAACTTAGTCGATTATATTTAATTTTATACACCTCACTCTCGGTCTTGATCTTAAAACAATTGTTTTCACCCATACTCATCCCGATAGGACTTCACATGTCTAAAAGGTCACATTAATACTCATTTAACACATCCACAACTAATCCGGATTTATGGGGTATTATACACATGGAGAAGTTATGTGATTCTTTGAGTTAACAAAGAACCAACCAATTAGAATCAAGATCTTGAAACAAAAATGTGGTTTGTGCACAATTTCAAGAAATAGTGTATCTCAAGTTTTAGGACTCAGAATATCATGGTTCAAAAACGAGGGAATAGATGAAGATTTGAACTATAAGTAAGACTATTTACTCATTCAAAACAAGTAAATATTGATGTTGCATCTATTCAATGAAAGTTATGATTCTATGATATTAAAAGAACGAATTTGATAAAGAACTAAAAATTTCCTAAGTCACCACATGGAATCAAATAACATGATAAAGAAACACCATGCTCAATTGAAAACAAGGCAAATACTATGACCACCTTGCTTGGAACAAAAAACAAGGATAAAGAAGACAAAATAGAGAAAAGCACTCTATTTCAAATTAGGGCCAAGCTCAAAAACATAAATTGCATTCTACAAGGCAAGAGAACCCTTTATATAGGCATAAAGTCTCTTCTTTGTAGTTTACAATTCCTATTCTAATATGGAAATAAAATAAGTAAAGACAATGAAAGTTAAATCCCTATTCTACAAGGAAAATAAACCATAATCCTACTAAAATGGAAATCCTTATTTTCAAAGGAATAAAATAAATCCTATTTTAGGAAGGAAAGAGTCTTGGATTCTTGAAATCAATTTTGGGATTTTTGAGCTTGAAGACACGTCCATACACCTATTCTTGGGCATATAAGAACTTATTTTTGGCAAGCTAAATAACAAAAGGCTAATATCACTTCTTGATTGCATTATTCTTCCCTGGTTGAAAAGGACTCATCCTCGAGTCTAGAGGCTCTATAAATTTCGTAAGGTCAGCAACACTAAATATTGGTGACACCTCATAATTGTCCGGTAGATCCAATCTGTAAGCATTGTCACCTGACTTCTGAACAACTCGAAATGGACTATTAGCTCTTGGTTGCATTTTTCGATACTTTTGATTAGGAAATGTTTCTTTCCTCAAGTATACCCAGACTAATTATCCCACGTTAAAGAATTATTGTTTTCTCTTCTTATCAACTTCTTTCCTGTATGCCTTTCATTGTCTCTCAATCTCTTGTATTACATTCTCGTGAAACTTCTTCAATTGCTAAACCGTCTCATCAGCATATACACTAAAAGAATCGATTTTAAGAAGAGGAGACAAGTGTAATGGACCTAGAGATTTCTTACCATAAACCACCTCAAAAGGACGTTTTCCTGTTTTTCTATTCACAGACTTGTTGAAAGAAAATTCAGCATGTGGTAGCAAGGATTCCCATTCTCATATGTTCTTCTTGATCAAACTTCTTAGCAATGCTCCTAATCCTCGATTGAATACCTCTATTTGAGGGTGATAATATGAGCTATACTTCTAACTCCGTACTAAGCTTAGCCCATAAAGTACGCCAAAAATGATTGAGAAATTAGTGTTGCGATCAGAAACAATGCTTCTTGGAATGTCGTGTAATTTGACAATATTGTTAAAGAACAAAACATCTACATAAGTTGCATCACTTGTATTGTTACGTGAGATAATGGGTTCCATCAAAGAGATTCTATCAACAACAACGAAGATATCATCCTTCCCTCCTTGAGTCCTTGGCCATCCAAGCACAAAGTCCATGCTAATATGTTCCTATGGTGTTGTAGGATTTGGAAAATGCACATATAATCTCTTATTACTCCCATGGCTCCTCTATCACAGCTCGGGCAGGTGCTTTGGCTGCACCACGTGCCTTTCCTTGGCCTCTACCCTAGCCCCAGCCTCTCGCGGCTCTAGCAGGAGGTGCGGGTGTCTGATCGTCGGATCCAGCGGTGCGTGTCCTCACCATCTGTGAGAGAATATAAAAACAAAATTATAATTTTGAAGTCAACAAATTCGCATGATAAAGATTCAAATAAGTGATATTTTTCCTATCAATTGTATAGCCTCTCAAAGATAAGTACATACGTCTCCATACCGATCCGCGAGACTCTACTAAACCTGCTTGTGACTCGTAACACCTATCAACCTAGAGCTCTAATACCAACTTGCCAAGGCCCCAATTTCCCTCCGTAGGATGTCGTGATGGCACCTTGTCTCTAAGACTAGGTAAGCCCAACATACATGCAGAATATAGTTGAAATAATGATAAAACTCTTAAATAGCTCAGAAACTATTAGAAAAGAACTCCGCAACTCAAAAGAAACAAACTCCCCATAATCTGGTGATATCAAGTCGCATGCTCCATGAAAGTATACTAAACATCCCTATACATATTATCTATAAAAAAGAAAAATGAAATAGAACTAGATAGAGGGTGACTGCGAGGCCGGCTGACGCCGGCAGGTATACCTTGAAGTCTCCGAATCCGAACTCAACTCACTGGTGCCTGGGCTAGTAAGAGGCACTGGATTTCCAAAAAAGATGTACAAAAGCGTAGCTGTCGTGCCCCAAAACCAAGTAGCGCGACAGGTGCTCAACCGAGTGAAATCGGCCGAGCAAGCCTATTAGATTTCCTTTTACCCAAACTCATTCGTGAATAAAGAGAATATATATATATTTTCGTTAATCAAAACAATAAAGTGATCATGTCTAAAACACCAATTTCTTACCATTAGTTACTTCATTTTAGAGTCTCAATTCCATACACATTTTTCATAATATGAAGTGGAAATAGTAATTCAAGCACAACACAACGAGTTTGACTTCCCCAGCACCAATATATAACCCACACTATGTCTATGGAGCCTCTATAGATAAAGAAGAGTACAATGAGAATGCCAGAAATAAGGCCCCGGCTATACCTCAAACAGAATACACAAAGTATAAAAGATACCTCAAACGGAGAGTCTTGTGCATCTCATCAATGAAGTCCTGGGGATCCTTCTCTAGATTAGTACCCGTGAACACTGGAATGATCCAACTTCAGAAACCTGTTTACCCTAGAACTAGTAGAATCCCATAGCTGACTAGAAGAAGTGGATGCAACATTTGATCTCTGGGCCTGGGATGCCACTATCTGAGCCAACATCTGTATGGCTCCCCTAAGATCAACATCAGAAACACCAGAATCAAAAGTTGTAACTGGAGGTGGAACTGGTATATCAGTTGGAGGGACTGTTGCACCCTTAGTAGGTGTAGGGACATGTGTCGTCTGATTAGTTGTAGTAGAGTCAGGTAGTGTAGTAACTGGAGGAATATTCTCACTCCTCGGCTGCTCACCCGCATCATCAATTATAGGGTCAACTGTCACTCGTGGGGTGACATTGGCTCTTTGGCCAGCTCTTGCCTTCTTCTTAGGTGCCATGTACTTAAAGTTAAAGTAAAGCACGAGTTAAAGGACGAACAATCTTACAATCAGCTTTATCGCACGATCGAGAACATGAAATAAGGGTATTATTCCTAATTGCCAATGTAGCATCCTAATTATATATGTGGTCGACAACACACCGATAATAAGGACTCTACTAGACATGGCTCCGAGACTTCCTAGGACACTTTAAAACCTTAGGCTCTGATACCAAGTTTGTCACACCCCAAAACCAAGGAGCGCGACCTGCGCTCAACCGAGTGAACTCGGCCGAGCAAGCCTATTAGATTTCCTTTTACCCAAAATCATTCATGAATAAAGAGAATATATATATATTCGTTAATCAAACAATAAAGTGATCATGTCTGCAATACCATTTCCTTACCATTAGTTACTTTATTTTAAAGTCTCAATTCCACACACATTTTTCATAATCTGAAGTGGAAATAGTAATTCAAGCACAACACAACAAATTTGACTTCCCCGACACCAATATGCAACCCACACTATGTATACGGAGCCTCTATAAATAAAGAAGAGTGCAATAATAATAATGCCAGCAACATGGCCCCGGCTATACCTCAAACAGAATACACAATGTACAAAAGATACATGACCACGGGATGAAGTGGGGCTCACCAAGTCAGCTGGAAAGAAGGTGTACTGCTATCACTGATCAATAGCTCCTGTTGTGGAACTACCTGCATCCATTTAAAGATGCAGCGCCCCCGGCAAAAGGGACGTTAGTACTGTCAAATAGCATAACTATGTATAACTAAACACCCTCTCAATAAAACAAATAATATTACAAGGAGGAATAATCATAAAAATAAATGAAAGTCTCGAACAATACCAAAACATCAAGTTTCACGTTAATTCTAATAATTTTAGATTAGTGATTCTTAGCACCAATATACCATTGTTCACACTACCATTATTCACAATACCAATACCACTGTACTCTTGGCACGGAGTCTGATCACAACCCGATCGGCTAGGCTATCTCTTTAGAGACATTAACCACAATTACTCTCAATATCAATACCTCTATACCTTTATCACGGTGTCCGATCATGACCCGATCGGCTAGGCCATATCATTAGAGACATCAACCACAACCACAAATTCAATTATAATTTCCAGCACAATCACCACCATATGTTCGGCATGGTGTCCGATCACGACCCGATCGGGTAGGCTGTCTTATTCGAGACATCAACCTTTTTGTATCAATCATCGCATTTTATACTTCTTCCACATCTTTTCATTTCATTGGCACTAGAGACCACAATTATAAAATCATTCTTGGCACGTTGGCCGTATTTAGTATTTCATGCTCACCTTTTCATTTTCAAACATCAACATCATCAACACCACCAACAACAATTCAAATCAAGGTGTGTAATACACATGTGAGCGATTAAGAGTCTAAGGTACATAGAGATATTTCACAAAATTTGGCATAATAGCCTTCGTTTGAACTTTACTTGAAGTCAAAACATTATTGATGCACAACCCATACATGAACACATCCTCAATTGATAACATAATATGAATAAAGCATTTAGGATACTTATTGAACAAATATCTTTCAACACAAACTTACTCGAAATAGCCAATTTTATAATGAACCACTTGGGTCTTACATAATTTACATGAATATCATGGGATTCAATTCTAAGAGAAGCGTTTAGCCAACATACCTCAATCGAGCTTCCTTAAACTCTAAAATGTTCCAGAATTCTTAGCAACTTCAATCTATTGTAGAAATATAACAAATGGAACCAAAATTAGGAAGATACTCATGGTTCAAGCTCATTTGAGCATTTTATCAAACACTAGGTGTGCATTAAGGTTTCAAGGTCCTTTTATGGGGGATTCCATCATCCCACAACCCAATCTTTACAATTTGTAGCCCAACAATCTTCCTACACCATTTTGATAACACATGCATGTACAATAAACAACTCTCATGCCCAAATATTATCTTGCTAATTACCCATTTCTAGACAAAATTTGAAATTGAGGGTTAGAGTGTAGAATCTTACCTCTAGGATGAAGACCTAGTGAGTTTCCCTTCTTAATCTTCTATAATTTGAGCAATAATTGAAGAACAATTATTGAGGAACAACTTCTCACTCTAGGGCACTCTCTCGTACTCTAAAATGTCAGATTTTAGCTCAAAAATGACCCAAAGCGTGTATTTAACGATATAGGGTCGGGTTTTAAAAACCCAAAAATGGATCTCCGGAACAAGGTCTGCGATCGCATCTGCGATCGCATAATCGATATGCAGACCGCACGGTCACATAATTTGTGTCCAGAACCAGAACAAATCTGTCTGTGTTTGCGGTCACTATGCGGCCCGCAGACCTGTTCTGTGATCGCATAATGAACCGCAAAACAGTTATGCAGTTGCATATAGAATTGCATCCAAACTGACCCTCTCTTGCCTTACTTCTGCAGCCATTATGTGGCCCGCAAAGTGATTTTGCGGTCGTATAATGGACCGCAAAAATGCATTTCGCTGCCAAACCTAACCTCGGTATAGTAGTGACGAGGATAGGTCAAGGCCCTACTGGAATAAATAAGAAACTGAACAAGTGTATATGATAGAGTAATAATGATAAACAATGGAAATGAGAAAGTGACAAGATATACCAAGAATAGCTACACTGATTTAAGGTAAATAAGGCATCGTGGAAGAAAATAAGAAACAATATGCCAAGGAAACAAAGAGACCATAACAACATGTGATGTAATAGAAAAGTATCAACAAGCATCACTACCAAGGTACCGCTTCATAGTCTCATTTCACAAAACAATTCACAATCATTCTTTATGTCACCGTGGGAGCCTTGCATTTAGGTGTGAAAATCATTTTCCCGAAATCGCTTCACACATTTTAGCCCACCTTATCATATCGTGTGGCTTCAAGTAGTTCACCTACTAGCAACATGCATATCAAGCTCACCTTATCTCACCGCATGCGTTTCAACCCCAATCCTTATACCACCGCATGCGTACCACTATGACAACGTCTCACAAATCACACCTCAAGTGCTCTATATCACAACTTGCCAAAGAAGTCAACAATAATAGTGTTTCCACAAAAAGTAGCCAATGGCTCAACCACAATATGCACAATAGTCTCAACAATATCAACCAAATGTGAATAACTCAACAAGAATGGTATTTCAAAACTTCACAACTTTGTCTCAATGTGAATCACTACCTTTATAACTCAATACCAATTTCAACAATAAGATATTCCAAGAAAAAACAACTTCAAGTAAGGAACTCAACGGATAAATGATACATAAGGAATAGTCAAAGCAATATCGCAACTAAACCTGTAAAGGCAATTAAAAACTAAGAGATAAGACAAGTAAAGCATGTGAAGGTAGACTGATGATGATGAATATAACATATTATGGTAAGTCAATTAAAGGCATGAAAGGAATCTACATAGCTAGAGCCGGTCAATTAACACATTTAGCCCGTGTACACTCTCGTCACCTTGCGTACACGGCTTCCACATATCACAATTAACACAAACAATGCCAATCCTAAGGGGTAATTTCCATACACAAAGTTAGGCAAGACACTTACCTCAAATCACGCTAACTCAATCCACTAATATGACTTTCCCTCGATTATCCAACTCCAAATGTGAATCTAGCCAAAACAACTTCATACCATAAATATAAATTAGAGGAAGCTATTCCAAACAATAAAGTTACGATCTTTAAAGAGACTCAAAAAGTCAAATCAAAACGTCAACACCGGGCTCGCATCTCGAAACCCGACCAAAATTACAAAAAGCAAACACCCATTTGATAACGAGTCCAACATATTATCAAATCGGACTTCAAATCTCCTTCCAAATCACCAAAATTTAGTCTAAACATTTTTCACAATTTCCCCCCAAATTTCCCGTTCAAATCACTAATTGGATGACAAAATAACGATGGATTCATGTAACATAGCCAAACTAGAGTTAGAATCACTTACCCCAATGACTTCATTGAAAATCTCTTAGAAAATTGCAACAAACCGAGCTCTCTAGGTCCAAAACAAAAATGAGATGAAACCTTCAACCTAAGGCATTTTCTACCCAAGGATTTTGCATCTACAAGCTTACTGTCACACCTGCAAAAAATCAATCGCAGGTGTGGTTCCCACTAAGATGAGAGAATTCCGCTTCTGCACACTAATCATGCGCCTACGCCTACGGTGGGTCACCATTTCTGCTACCCCCAGGGCACGTTAGCCCTTTCCGCTTTTGCGATTCTCTTCTTGCACGAGCGAGTCCGCTTCTGGGGCGCCGCACTTCTGACCCAAAGTGCGCAGGTGCGATTGCACCAGACACAGCAAAGGTTCAGCAATCAACTAAGTCTAAAATTGTATTGGATTCAATCCAAATCACACCCGTGGCACCCGACACCCCATACGAACATACCAACAAGTTCCAAAAGACATGACGGACCTACTCTAGGCCAAAAATCATATCCAACAACATCGATTCAACGAATCGTTACCCAATTCAAGCCTACTGTAACTAAGAGCATCCGACTTCCAAAACTAATGCTGATTCATACCAAAACAGCTCTGATTGATTTCAAATTTTGCACACAAGTCATAAATAACATGGCAAATCTATATCAACTTCAAAAATCAAAATTCGACCCGGATATCTACAAAGTCAACACCCTGTTAAACTTCTCAACCTTCTAAACCTTCAACTTCCTAACTTTTGCCAATTCAAGCTGAAACGACCTACGGACCTCCAAATCAATATCCACACACGGTCCTAGGTCCAAAATCACCATACTGAGCTATTGGAACCATCAAAACTCCATTCTGGCGTCGTCTACAAAGAATTCAAACTACGGTCAACTCTTTCAACTTAAGCCTCCAACTTAGAGACCATGTGTCACATTTCACTACGAAACTCATTCGAACCAAAATGGAACACCCCGTGTTATGCCTCGCATTATTACATCAATGATGCACTCTGCAGTAATTTATTACGATGATGTTACACTCCGTAGTAATTGATTACGACGATGTTATGCTCTGTAGTATTTGATTATGACTATGTTACACCCTGTAGTATTGTACGTCGAAGTTGTCATTTTGAGATAAAATATGGTCCGAGCTAAAATACCCGGTGTTTATGGACTAGTACCATACACGGTACCACATGGCCATGATAGTAAAGTGTACAAGGTATGTTAAAAGTGAGTAGTATTTCAAGTAAGTTGAGATAATTCTTAATTATTGGATAATGGGATATTATCTAATTAATTAGGGAATTATATGGATAATTGGATCACTAATGATTTTTAGTGGGAGATTTATTAAAATCTTTGGATAATTACCGATTTTGGGTGGCTTAACCCCACAAAAACGTGGCAGCATCCTCTATCACTCTTAAAGTGACTATTAAGTCTTACATAGGTGGAAAATTTAGAGGATTGAGTGTCTTACTCATTTACTAAGTGGGCCACACCCACTAAAGACTTAAACATGAGATGCCATATTACTATGAGTTTCAAAAGAATGTGAGATGCTATTTGATTATGAGTCTTTAAAGACTTAAATGTGAGTTTCTAAAGGCTTAACGTGAGTTTCTTCAAATGAATTCATGTGTGCATTAAAAATCAAAGGGAATCTCTTATAGAGAGTGGCTGGACGTGAATTCTTCAAAGAGCAAAACAATTCCATACCAAAATTAGATAACGTGGGTTGTTGATTCTGTAAAGCGTGAATTGCAAATTCTAAGATAATCGGTTCAGGTATGTTAAGGCTATCTCTTCTTTCATTTTTTGCATGATCTATACGACACGAACGAAACGAGAAAATGCACAACTTTCATAAATAACTCTATATATAAAAGTATTAGAGATGACTATGTTATTGAATTCCCATATGTCTTATTATTCTATCATCTGTTCATGGGTCTCAGAACAATATGTAAGTTGAAAAAGTTTACTTCATGATATTAATCAGAGGCATAATAGTCTTTTGAAATTCCGAGAGATTTTATTGACGTATTTCTCATGCATTGCATTCATTTATACATG
>AWOL01S0041193.1:0-15245 GCA_000715115.1 Nicotiana otophora | reverse complement strand
AAATATCAAGTATGAATAATACATAAACCACAATGACAGTAATTATAAGGACAACAGTGCATAAAGGCTAGAAGCCACCAAAACTTGGTGCCACAAATGCATAAGAAATCTAGAGAATATACATACTACTACAACTAATGTTCGAAATAAAATAGACAGGAACACTAAACAAGGTAGAAGGAAACTCCGGTGCTGCAGATCAAAGCATGGCAAGCAGCTCACCACTACGTCTCAGTGGAAGTGCGTCTACGCGCCCGTGTGACTATAGGAAGTACCTATCTCACTACCTGCACATTCAGTGCAGAATTGTAGCGTGAGTACGTAAAACAACGCGTACCTAGTAATTATTTAGTCTAACCTCGAAGAAGTAGTGACGAGGGGTCGACTTGACACTTTATAGTGGTCAAACAATAATAAAATACATAAAGAAGACATGGAGGATGTACAACAAGTAGCAACGAAATAGACAAAACAGTAATAGTAAATTTCCAACGTGGATCTATAACAAATCGTTATAATGTCATAACTGGACTTGAAGGCACGAACTCAGCTATTGCCAAAAAACATATCTAATCTCAAGTACAAAACACGAGTCTGGCGGGGTAAACGACCCGATCCTATAGGAAATGTGATACTCAATACTGTCGAGGTGAACGACCTAGTCCTATAAGAATAATGTTACCATGCTACTGTGGTGAACGACCCGATCGCATAAAAGTAATTTACAACAGTGCCGAGGTGAACGAACTGATCCCATACGAGTAGAGAAACTACCTTGCTCGCAGAACTACATGTGGGTCGAGAAGACACGAATCTATAGCTCAACAAGTATTTCACAATTTTCCAAAGTAAGAGGCTCAATCAATATTTTTATTCTAACCTCAATACCAGTCTTAACTTAAGGAAATCAAGTATGCAGGGTAAATATAGCATGATGTGAATCTATGTCTACCCGACATAAAATAAATATAGTTATGTACGGACTCTCATCACCTCATGCATATGTATCTCCCCACAAAAAGTAGCACACAACAATTAATACACCTAATGGGATAAATTGCCTCTTACAAGGTTAATCAAGAGACTTACCTCGCTTCCAAGTTCACTATCCGGCTCTTTAACCTCACTAGAACTCTTCAAATGACACCGAGAAATCCTAAACTAATCAAAATGCATATGAACTAATCCATATATGCTCAAAAATTTATAATTTAACTACTGAACTAATTTGCCAACCAAATTCGAAAAGTCCATAAAAGTCACCCCTTGGCCCACGTACCCGAATTCTGAAATTTTTCAAAGATAAACACTACCCATGACCTCACAAACTGAAATATCTAATTTATTCCCAATTCCATAATACATTTCATGGTAAAATCCAATTTTTATCAAACCCTAGGTTTCCAACTAAATCCCACCATTTTCGCTAATTGTTATGCTAAAAGCTACCCATAATCCATGTATTTAACTCAAAAATTGTTAAAATTGTCACGACCCAAACCGATAGGCCGCGACAGGCACACGGTACCTTACTCAACTGAGTACCAACAAGGCCGTACAATATTTCATGCACACGACCTATTTCTACAAGCCTCTAAGAGTACATAAATGTCATAAAGGTCGGGACAGGGCCTCGCCATACTAATCAGTACATGTTCTAATCATACTGACCACATAAGCAACTCCGGAACAAATAGAGTGCACTAACATCTTTCGTTGAGCTGATAGCCTACTTGGAGGACTCTCGACTTGTCTATCGAGCCCTGCAGGCATGAAACACAGTGTCCCCAGGCAAAACGGACATCAGTACAAATAATGTACCGAGTATGTAAGGAATGCAATTCAGTAAATAATAGACATGAGAGAAACATGGAGTAAAAGACTCGACATGTACGTCTGCATAGCTCTGTGAATTATTTTATTTTTATAATATCATGCATATGCGTATAAATGTCATACCATGCATCGGTATATGCATTCATAACATCATCAAGCCTCTGAGGGCATCCTATCATATCATTTCGGCCACTGTGGGCAAATCATCAACGTATACCAACTGATCAGGTGGTGGTGTGTATATAACACCATAACCTTTCCCAAATCCCATATACATATACATACATATATATACGTATATATAATGCCATCTAGTAATGGGTCGATGTGCATGTATTAATGCATGAAATGCATATGAAATAGTTAATAAAATCTCTCGGTACGTCATAAGACCATTATGTCTCTGATTAATATCATGAAATAAACTTTACCAACTTACGTATTTTTGAGACCCATGAACAGATGATAAAATAATATGACACATGGGAAATCAAGAACATAAGCATGTATAGTATTTCTATTAATAGAGTCGTTTATGGAATTTGTGCATTAGCTCATTTCGTTCGTGTCGTATAGATCATGTCAAAAAGAAAGTAGGGATAGCCTTAACGTACCTGGAGTAGGGAAAAATCCGTGTGATATTTGTTTTTGAGAAGGATTGCACCGTACTCCCTTACAATCGCAAAATCTCACGCTATATAGTAAAAATGGTCTCTGTACGAAATGTTTTGAAGCAATACGTTGCTAATTATTCTAAGAAGTTTTGTATGAACTTAAGTAACTTACATTACTATCAAGTATCATCTTGGAGGAAACCTTCTTGTTGAACCTTTTCATTAATTTCAGAGACACCAAAACGAATTGAAAATGGGTTTTAAGTCTTTTTGGAATGAAATGTTGTTTTGTATCCCAATTCCTAGAAATGAAGTGTCTTGCCATTATCACTTAGGTTGCCACTTTTCCATTCCATTGTAAGAGTCATGAATATGGACAAGGCCTTGCTTCCATGTGGGGGTAGGGTGGAAAAATGTTAATCTTATCCTATAATCAACTAATTAATTAGGTAATATCCCGCTACCCGGTAATTAACCAAGTACCCGCATAATTAAGAATTATCTCAAATTACTTAAAATTCTACTTAATTTTAATACACTTTATACACCTTAATATCATGGCCATGTGGTACCTTGTATGGTACTAGTCCATAAATAGCGGGTATTTTAGCTCGGGCCGTATTTTATCCCAAAATGACAAATTTCGACGAAACTCATTTTCTTCGATTTTCTTACCCTCTGACCTTCACGAATTTACTTATCCCTTGTTTGAAATAGCATAATACTTGTAACCTCAAAATAATCTCATTCTTGAGCTTGCATCAATTTACTTATGGCGTACTTTCATGTACGAAAACATGGGGTGTAACATCATTCCCCCTTTGGAACATTCATCCTCGAATGTTGCCTGATGCACTTATCATTCTCATAGCTTATGTCTTTCGAATACATTATTACTTTCCTTGCCATAATTGCAATGGCCAAGCCTTTCCCCCTTTAGGCCTCTTTCTCACACCACGACCTGTGGTCGGAATCCTTCAATCTCGTAATTGTTGCTACCTTTTTATCATGCAGTCTGTATGACTCTAACCTTGTAAGTGTGCCTATGCGACTCTTCTCCCCTTTTTCCTCCGGTTTTTAGCCAATCTCTAGGCCTCACTTTGTGAACATATACATAACTATAACAAGGTGCTCTTCTGGCAACCTATAGGTATACTGAAGTTTTTCGCTCGGTACTTTGTTGAACTTGCGAATATTACTATATCTTGTTTCATCGCCCCGATTATCCATCTGTATGACTTTACTGCATCACGTTAGGTTATACTATACCATAACTCTTACTTCAATTTATCGTTACTGAGGTATGCTACCAAATTCCAGGTTACTTTTGTTGCTTATCCTATAGGTATAAATCTCAGTCCTTTAATGCTTCTTCACTACCGTTCATCTTAACAATTATGGCCTAATCTAATGTCATACTTTCTAAAGTTTACCCATCCTTTGTTGATTTACCTTAATACCGATAACATGACCTCTTATGTAACACTGCCGCTAGGGCTCATGTCTCATCGGGGAACATCCACCTGGGGTGATACCATGCTTCCATAGCCGTGCTTCATAGCATCCCAACGTGATTCATCTTATGGGGGGTTATTCTAATCCCGTGCCGTCCGTGAAATCCCCTTTTATTTTTTTGTTTCTTCAAATCATTACTCAAGCGAAGGCCCAAAAAAACCACCCTTTATTTTATCACAATTACACCCTCAGTCTACTATCAGGGCAGCATTCCATTGCTCGTCACCTTCTCACTCTCCCTTTCATTTCCTTACTCTTGTCCTCCTAAAAACCTTGTCGCTTTACCATACTTTAGCTTGCGACCCATACATGTCTATTTATACTACTCGCAACCTTAATTCAACTTGCTTGCGCCATAGATTTCCTTATGTTATTTTGGAACATCAAGCGAGAGATCACATTATCTCTACCTCTTCTTTACTCTCTCTTAACCAGACCTCTTGATACCTAGAAACCATAGGCTGGAAGATATGCCACTGACGATGCCGCTATCATTCCTGTATACTAAATCCCAGCGCTTCTAGCCTTTTATCTGAAGTATGGGTTATTCACAATCTTCTGCACCTGAGCATCTCGTACATTGTTCATCTTTACCAACTTACCTTAAAATCTTACATCACATCTTCTATCTCTTTCATGACCTCTCTTCCACATAGGTATAATTCACATCCCCAACTTGAACTTCTATTATAATATATGCACCTCTTTACACAATCAAGTGAGAGCTTCATACTAACTTCTTATGAGGTTGGCATACTCCCAACTGGCCTTATTGTAGAGCCGTTATAGAANGTGGGGGTGGGGTGGGGAAATTTTAATCTTATCCTATAATCAACTAATTAATTAGGTAATATCCCGCTACCCGGTAATTAACCAAGTACCCGCATAATTAAGAATTATCTCAAATTACTTAAAATTCTACTTAATTTTAATACACTTTATACACCTTAATATCATGGCCATGTGGTACCTTGTATGGTACTAGTCCATAAATAGCGGGTATTTTAGCTCGGGCCGTATTTTATCCCAAAATGACAAATTTCGACGAAACTCATTTTCTTCGATTTTCTTACCCTCTGACCTTCACGAATTTACTTATCCCTTGTTTGAAATAGCATAATACTTGTAACCTCAAAATAATCTCATTCTTGAGCTTGCATCAATTTACTTATGGCGTACTTTCATGTACGAAAACATGGGGTGTAACATCATTCCCCCTTTGGAACATTCATCCTCGAATGTTGCCTGATGCACTTATCATTCTCATAGCTTATGTCTTTCGAATACATTATTACTTTCCTTGCCATAATTGCAATGGCCAAGCCTTTCCCCCTTTAGGCCTCTTTCTCACACCACGACCTGTGGTCGGAATCCTTCAATCTCGTAATTGTTGCTACCTTTTTATCATGCAGTCTGTATGACTCTAACCTTGTAAGTGTGCCTATGCGACTCTTCTCCCCTTTTTCCTCCGGTTTTTAGCCAATCTCTAGGCCTCACTTTGTGAACATATACATAACTATAACAAGGTGCTCTTCTGGCAACCTATAGGTATACTGAAGTTTTTCGCTCGGTACTTTGTTGAACTTGCGAATATTACTATATCTTGTTTCATCGCCCCGATTATCCATCTGTATGACTTTACTGCATCACGTTAGGTTATACTATACCATAACTCTTACTTCAATTTATCGTTACTGAGGTATGCTACCAAATTCCAGGTTACTTTTGTTGCTTATCCTATAGGTATAAATCTCAGTCCTTTAATGCTTCTTCACTACCGTTCATCTTAACAATTATGGCCTAATCTAATGTCATACTTTCTAAAGTTTACCCATCCTTTGTTGATTTACCTTAATACCGATAACATGACCTCTTATGTAACACTGCCGCTAGGGCTCATGTCTCATCGGGGAACATCCACCTGGGGTGATACCATGCTTCCATAGCCGTGCTTCATAGCATCCCAACGTGATTCATCTTATGGGGGGTTATTCTAATCCCGTGCCGTCCGTGAAATCCCCTTTTATTTTTTTGTTTCTTCAAATCATTACTCAAGCGAAGGCCCAAAAAAACCACCCTTTATTTTATCACAATTACACCCTCAGTCTACTATCAGGGCAGCATTCCATTGCTCGTCACCTTCTCACTCTCCCTTTCATTTCCTTACTCTTGTCCTCCTAAAAACCTTGTCGCTTTACCATACTTTAGCTTGCGACCCATACATGTCTATTTATACTACTCGCAACCTTAATTCAACTTGCTTGCGCCATAGATTTCCTTATGTTATTTTGGAACATCAAGCGAGAGATCACATTATCTCTACCTCTTCTTTACTCTCTCTTAACCAGACCTCTTGATACCTAGAAACCATAGGCTGGAAGATATGCCACTGACGATGCCGCTATCATTCCTGTATACTAAATCCCAGCGCTTCTAGCCTTTTATCTGAAGTATGGGTTATTCACAATCTTCTGCACCTGAGCATCTCGTACATTGTTCATCTTTACCAACTTACCTTAAAATCTTACATCACATCTTCTATCTCTTTCATGACCTCTCTTCCACATAGGTATAATTCACATCCCCAACTTGAACTTCTATTATAATATATGCACCTCTTTACACAATCAAGTGAGAGCTTCATACTAACTTCTTATGAGGTTGGCATACTCCCAACTGGCCTTATTGTAGAGCCGTTATAGAATATGGCTACTGTACTATCTCTCTTGTACTTCTGATATTTAAGAGTGATCCTGCAATATTCTCAATCACGAGGTCTATAATTTTCTTGGTCCAATAATGAGGCTCCTGATTTACATAGTTGGTGTAACTCTTTAGTTTCCACTTCACTCTGATTAACCTTCATGTAGGGTAAAGCTATCTTCCGATCTGCGGCTCATGGTATTAGTTATTCCTTTAGCCTTTCATGGACACTATGGAATATCCATGATACAATCCTTTAACAATTCAATCCTTTGTCTAAGACCTGGACTTAATTCTTTCTTTTAACTTATACCGAAGTCTTCTACGTCCGTATGATTTCCAACATATATGTTGCATGTATAAAACTCCAAACTTTTAGGTGCGTTCATAATGTAACTAACTCTGGGTCATTAATCGAATAATTCTTTTCGTTCCTTCTCAGCTTTCTTTAAATGTAAGTAATTACTTTTTCTGGTGTTTTTTCCCTCTTTTGCGTGCATACTTAGCTTATCTGAGTTCTCACGCATGCCAAAATTTTTGTGCAACTCATATGGTCTCGAATATTACTTTTTGTTTTACTCCCAGCTCATTAGCCATGGTAGGTGCAACTCTTTTTTGGAGTGCATATAATTTTGTAACCATTTCCTCTTTAGGTCACTATGCTTTGGTTGAAGCATTCCTACTTTCTTCCTCAGCTAGTCTTTCATTGTAGTTTCTAGGGAGGATCTTCTCATTCTTGTACAGTTGTGAGCTTATTACATTATATACACGACAGACCTTTTGATGTCCTACCTTGCCTATAATTATCTATAGTTACTTACCTCCACACCCTTGTGCTTGTAGGTTTGCTTCTGAACTGTTATCTTGAATATCTTCCCAGTGGCACTCTCTTTTATTCATGTAATACTCATACAGTACCTTTAACTACCCCAGTTCTTATCTGAATATATCTCAAGTATTTCAATGACATTACTACGAGGATGAATTCACTATATTGGGTTTTACTATGTTTATCTTGCACGATCTGCCGGCTCGTCGGTAACCTCTTGTTTAGCCATAACTAGGCTCTTCCTTAATCAACTACCAACTGCTCGTTGGCCCATTCTCATATCAATGTTCCGCGTAATCTTTCTTAGGTTATTTCCTTTGTTTTAACTTACCCCTTGCACTGGCTCCTTATCTATCAATAACATTTCGGGCAGGAACCCTTACTTCTTTTCCTTGACATTGTTGGAATAATGCAGTGGTATTGTAGCATATCTGTAGGCTTTGAATAAGTGAAATCTCATTCCTTTTTCATTTTACATCATTCTTCCTTTACCACTCCATGATTACTAGAACCACTAAATTCTGACGTCACGCCACATCACTCCATATTCCCCCCTTTAGGAAAGTACTAAGAGCTAGAGCTACGACAATCTACCTATAAATGTTTTACCTTTTCATCTTTGGCGTCTTTTCACATAATCGATTACCCTTACTCGCCTTGTGGTACTGCTTCTGTACACAGGATAAAGAAATTCCTTGCTCGCAAGGGTGAAACTTAGTATAATTGGCAAATACAGTCCCTTAAGCTTAACTTTGCTCACATTGCTTGCTTTAGGGAAGCATTTTCGTAAATGACCATTCTCCAAATGTTTTCATGAATCTTCTTCTGTTATCCATTCTATTATCGCCGGAACGCAATCTGAATTCTCGTGATGCTAACTATTACTCAGTCCCTAATTCATGTTTAGTTTATCTTGTTCCCCTGCCATACTGATTTCTATTACTCTGGGATCTAAATTTTTCCTTCTGCTAATCATGTTAGAGTCACGAATTTATTTCTCGAAATGAGGATGTGGCGTTATAACCTATACTCTTTTGTTGCCTCAAGGCTTGTCACCTCTCGTATTTCCATTCCCCTGAATATAGACTCTGTAATACTGCCATTTTTGTTTTAATCTGCCGTTGTCATCCATGTTGACATCTTACTCATAATGCTTCATTAACTCTCTTCTTCTTTCCCTGCTAACATCTCTGTATATCACCTTATTCTGAAAAGTTAAACAAGATATTCTCTTGCTTTTAGCTTCCCTTGCTCCATCTACTGGCTCTTCGGGTTGCTTAACATTCTCTCTCTACTATGGACGAGAGCCATACTAAGATAATATTTATCCTTTCTAGGCTTCCAGTGCTTATGTTTGTAGTACTCATATCTAGCTGTACTATTTTAGGGTGCACCATTGAGGTGTCTCACCAGGAGATCCATTACCACGTTTGCACTATCCTTCGGAAATGTCAACCAACTCTACCAATCCATCCATTATTTTGGGTTACTTTATCCCTAGCCGGATCTTGATAACTCGTCCTTCTCTTAAACTATGCATGTTAGCTCCCATAGGGCATAACTGAGATCGGTGTGGCCGATTGTACATATATCTGTCACTATTGAAGGTAACTCAAAATGCTTATATTTCCCTCTCTGAATGGTAAATAATGATAATTTTTATTAACTGGGTACCTCGTACCCTTCTTCATCTTGCTTCTTTTACTTCTTGAAACTTGTATTTATCTTCTAAATCTCTCATTGTCTTTCATAATAAAGGTGGATAAATATTCTTGCCTTAAGGTTCCTTATCAAGAGGCTTACACGTTTTAGTATATACATGATCTACTGAATATTTCATATTTATCCATCATAAGCATGATGCAAAAATTGAGTTCCTCTGACTCAACTGTTCCACAACTATATCTCTTACCAACCGTTATTCTGGATGTGGGCATCGTTGTATTACGAATAAGATAGAGTTTAGGAAATTGAGTTCTTACAACTGAGCTCTACTACACGATCTAGAGTAAGAAGAAAGAGCGACAGTTCTAAATGCCCTGTAGCCTCCTGCTTATAAGTATGGTGCACGACACACCCATAAACAAGACTCTACTAGACATGGCTTGTAGACTCCCTAGGACAGAACTGCTCTGATACCACTTTTGTCACGACCCAAACCGACGGGCCGCGATGGGCACCCGGTACCTTACTCAACCGAGTACCAACGTAACGTATCTTTCTTATTACATCATCATATACACGTGACATACATGCTTAATACGCCAACATCATCATTTATAAACTCAAAACATAGGCCGACAAGGCCGTACAATCTTTCACCTACACGACATATGTCTATAAGCCTCTAAGAGTACATAAATGTCATAAAGGTTAGGACATGGCCCCGCCATACTAATCAGTACATGTCCTAATCATACTGACCACATAAGCAACTCCGGAACAAATGGAGTACACCAACATCTTCCGCTAAGCTGATCGCCTACTTAGAGGACTCTCGACCTGTCTATCGAGACTTGCAGGCATAAAACGCAGTGTCACCATGCAAAAGGGACGTCAGTACAAATAATGTACCGAGTATGTAAGGAATGAAATTCAGCAAATAATATACATGAGAGAAACATGGAGTTAAAGACTCGACATGTACGTCTGCATAGCTCTGTGAATCATTTCATTTTTATAATATCATGCATATGCGTATAAAATGTCATTCCATGCATTGGTATATGCATTCATAACATCATCAAGCCTCTAAGGGCATCCCATCATATCATTTCGGCCACTGTGGGCAAATCATCAACGTATACCAGCTGATCAGGTGGTGGTGCGTATATAACGCCATAACCTTTTCCATATCCTATATACATATACATACATATATATACGCGTATATAACACCATTTGGTCATGGGTCGATGTGCATGTATAAATGCATATGAACTACGTTAATAAAATCTCTCGGTACGTCATAAGACCATTATGCCTCTTATTAATATCATGAAATAAACTTTTCCAACTTACGTATTTTTGCGACCCATGAACAAATGATAAAATAATATGACACATGGGGAATCAAGAACATAAGCATCACTAGTATTTCTATGATTAGGGTTATTTATGGAATTTGTGCATTTACTCGTTTCGTTCGTGTCGTATAGATCATGCCAAAAAGAAAGAAGGGATAGCCTAAACATACCTGGAGTAGGGAAAAATCCGTGTTATATTTGTTTGAGAATGATTGCACCGTACTCCCTTAGAATCGCAAAATCTCACGCTATATAGAACAAATGGTCTCTGTATGAAATGTTTTGAAGCAATACATTGCTAATCTTTCTAATCAGTTCCGTATGAACTTAAGTAACTTACATTACTGTCAAGTATTATCGTGGAGGAAACCTTCTTGCCGAACCTTTTCATTAATTTCAGAGACACCAAAACGAATTGAAAATGGGTTTTAAGTCTTTTTGGAATGAAATGTTGTTTTGTATCCCAATTCCTGGAAATGAATTGTCTTGCCATTATCACTTAGGTTGCCACCTTTCCATTCCATTGTAAGAGTCATGAATATGGACAAGGCCTTACTGCCACGTGGGGGTTTGGGGGTGGGGGGATTTTGATCTTATCCTATAATCAATTAATTAATTAGGTAATATCCTGCTACCCGGTAATTAACTAATTACCCGCATAATTAAGAATTATCTCAAATTACTTAAAATTGTACTTATTTTTAATACACTTTATACACCTTACTATCATGGCCATGTGGTACCTTGTATGGTACTAGTCCATAAATACCGGGTATTTTAGCTCGGGCCGTATTTTATCCCAAAATGACAAATTTCGATGAAACTCATTTGAAATAGAATAATACTTGTAACCTCAAAATAATCTCATTCCCGAGCATGCATCAATTTACTTATGGCGTACTTTCACGTACGAAAACATGGGGTGTAACAAGAATTCACTTACCTTGTGGTTCTTGATGAATATCATATCAAAATAGCTCGGCCAACCCAAGTTAAAATGAAAGAACATGAGCAAATCATGTATTAAAATTAAATTTTCCCAGGCCCACTCTTCTTCGCGATCGCGAAAAATGCCTCATGATCGCGAAGGCCAACTTCTCCTAGATACCTAGGTACCCTTCGCGTTCTCGACCTTATGGTCACATTCGTGATGCCCAGCTGACCCTGTCCTTCGCGTTCGCATTCAAACAGTAGCGTACGTGAAAGGCTTATGCCTCTCAGCCCATTCCACTCCCAGCATCCTTCGCGTTCGCGTTCGCGAAGGAGGACGAGGTCCTTCTCCGAATTCATGTTAGCCACTTTGCGTTCGCGAAGAGTAAAAGTCAGGGCCCCTAATCGTCCCACTTTGCTATCGCGGGACAACCCTCGCGATCGTGAAACACACCAGCACACCAGCAATTTCACCCAAGTTCGAACATACTCCGTGTGGTCCAAAACACACCCGAGACCTCGTCCAAATGCATTTACAACACCGGAATCACGAATCGCACCATATTTATCAAAACCTCAAAACCTCATTTATCAACTTCTAAGCTTCAAACTCAATTCAACAAACTCCGAACGCGTCGAACCATACTTAGACAACTCGGAATGACACAAAATTTATGAACAACTCATAAATCACAATATGAAACTATTCTAAGGCTCGAAAACCCAAACGGACATCTATAACCCAAAAATCCACTTCAAGTCAAACTTAGAAAATTCTAAAGCCTTCACAACACCAACTTTCAGCAAAAAGCGCTGAAACGCTTCCGGCCCACCCGAAACACAATCCGAACATATGCCCAAGTCCAAAATCTTCATAAAACTAAATTGGAACCTTCAAATCCCGACTCCGAGGACATTTACTAAAATCATTGACTTAAGTCAAACTTGGACACCGTAGGCCACTACTATGGAACTAAGTGTTCCGAATTCAACCTGAAGTCTTCCTAAACCAAACCAACCATACCCGCAACTCATACAACAGTAAAATCACAAATGGGTAGTCTTAAATAGGGAACGTGGTTCTATAAAGCAAAATGACTGCATCGTCCTATTCTTCACCACTTAAACAAACGTTCATCCTCGAACGAGCCTAGAATCATGCCTGGATTGATGAATAAGTGTGGATATCTGCTCTTTATGTCCTCCTCGGCCTCCCAAGTTGCTTCCTCAATTGGTTGACCCCTCAATTGGACCCTTACCGCAAAAATTTGCTTAGACCTCAACCGACAAACATGCCTGTCAACAATGGCAACAGGCTCCTCCTCCTAACCCAAACTCTCATATACCTGAACCGTGCAATAATCTAACACATGCGACCTATCAGCATGGTACTTCCGGAGCATAGACACATGGAAAACCAGATAAACTCCTGATAGTCTGAGAGGCAAAGCAAGATCATAAGCAACCTCCCCAACTTGCCTCAACACCTCAAATGGGCCAACAAACCTAGGAATCATCTTTCCCTTATTTCCAAACCTCATGATACCCTTCATCAGCGAGACCTTTAAGAGAACTTTCTCGCCCACCATAAATGATAAATCATGCGCTTTCTGATCTGTATAACTCTTATGTATTGGAGTGTGCTATGCGAAGTCACTCTTGAATCAACTTTACCTTGTGCAAGGCACCCTTCAATAAATCAGTGACATATGACCTATCCTCACCGGGCTCAAACCACCCGAAGGAGAAATGGCATTGCTGACCATACAAAGCCTGAAATGGAGGCATCATGTTGCTAGACTGATAATTGTTGTTATAAGAAAACTCGGCCAAATCCAAGAGTCGATCCCACTGGTATCGGGTACATATTCACTAAGCCATCTTACAGCATATGCTCTAAGCATATCCTCTAGAATATGAACTGTCTTATTTAACTGCCTGTTAGTGTGCGGATAAAAAGTTGTGTTGGGCGGTGTGATAGCTGGTGTGGAAATCATGGGTCGTTGTTCCTATTGCACTACCTTGCATCGTAGTTTGGGATAAAACCTCTTCACGTGGCCCAACTCCCCACACATAAAACAACCCCTCAGAGTAAAGAACTACTGACCCAAAGTCTTACCCTGATGGCTTGAATGCCCACTGGAGGAACCCATGATACCTGGTAGACGGTAAGTACTCCCTGGAATAGCACTAAAGTAGGGTCGTGCTGGAGCACTCCGAGCAGGTTGTAGTGGTAGATGCGTGGGCCTGCTAGACTGGCCCATCGTGAACTAACCTCTTCCCCCAAATGGGGCTTCACTTAATCCACTAAAATGTCGAGGTTGCGTATCCGTCGATGTAAACTCTCCGTTGAGGTTACAGATACGCTCGATCCATAGAAAACTGTAATAAACCTCACGGGCCATAGAAACCTGAATCTCAGGGTGCATACCATTAATAAACCTCTGTAGCCTCTGTATATCCCATAATAGTTGCATGGCAAACCAAGTCAGTAAATGTCTCATCGTAGTCAATCACAGAAATATGACCCTAACGGAGCCACTCAAACTAACCCCGAAGCTACTCTCTCTCTGAAGGTAGTATGTACGTTTCCAAGAACTGATGCATAAATTGACCCTATGTCAACAGAGGTGAACCTGCTGGCCTACAATGGAGGTAAGCCTGCCAGCATCTGCGGGCCTCTCCCTCAAAATAAAATATAGTGAAGTCCACTGTACTGGACTCCAATATTCCCATGTTACGTATCTTTTCCTTGCAACGATCAATAAAATCTTGTGGGTCATATGACCGCTCACCCTCAAAGACTGGAGGACAAAGCCTAGTCCATCTGTCCAACCACTTCTACTACTCAACGGTCGCAGCTGGCAACTGGCTAGACCCCTCCTGTAGCTAGTCTACCGTGGGTTTGATATATGACAACAGTGTGCCCTAGAGCCTAAGCGGTAGGGGTTTGTGCTCCCACTCATGCCTGAGATATTGTTGGATCCACCAGAAATAAACAAGCTTGTAACATAGAATCCATGAACCGCAGCATTCGACCCATGACCTCATGAAATCCCGGTGAAGTCATGAAATTTGTCAGGGCCGGCTCAGTGCCAGGCGCCTCATCCTACTCCTCAGTAACAGGATCCTCCACTAGATCCATTGGTGGTACATTAGGAAGAACTCTAGGAATCTCTCATCCTCTAATAGGAACGGGATCCTCCCCCAGCCTCTGCCTCGACCTCTATTAAAGTGGGGAGCAGCCCCTCTACTGTCGGGTAGATCTACTACGTGCGTTCTCACCATTTGTGAGAGAATAATAGAAGGATACTTAGCACAATATCAACTATACGATAGGAGATGAAGAAAGAGAGTTTTTCTACCACATCTTAGCCTCTCCAAGATAAGTACAAACATCTTCGCAATGTTCTGCAAGACTAACTAGGTTTGCTTAGGACTCGTGAGACCTATGTGAACCTGAAGCTCTGATACCAAACTGTCACCATCTAGAACCTATAATAGGTCATGATGGCACCTAACGCCACCGTTAGGCAAGCCCAGACATGATCCTCCACTTTAATTATTTCTTTTTAATTTTTAAAAGCATAAGTTCCCTTAAATACACCGAATAAAAGCTAAATCTATGCAACCGTACATACTTCTTTCTCAAAAATATTAAGTGTGAATTATACATAAACCACAGTGATTGTAATTATAAGTACAACAGTGCATAAATACTTGAAGCCCCCAAAACCCGGTGCCACAAGTGCATGAGCAATCTAGAGAATATACAAACTACTACCACTACTG
>AWOL01S0041191.1:0-10436 GCA_000715115.1 Nicotiana otophora | reverse complement strand
TTTGGAAATTTGGGGAGTTAGTTAAATCTGGGGTTGCTGGTGTAGGGTATGAAAAGCTGAGTTGTATAAGATGCTAATAGTGAACAGTGACCCTTATTTGAAGACGAATGATCTTAAGTGGGGGAGGATGTAAGGCCTCGTAAAAGTTTTCCTAAACACCCGAGTTCCGTGATGCCAAAGTAGGCGTAGAAGTTATTAATAGTAGAAATGCTTCGCAGTGAGTGCATTGAGACAGTGCCTTGGAAGTTGAAGGAAAATGTTGAGCAGAAGTACACATTTTTGTGGCCCATCTGCGGCCGCAGAACCACTTTGCGGACCTCAGACTGGTCGCAGAATGGGGCAAATTTCTGGGGCATTTTATATGTCCAATTTCGTGGCCATTATGCGACCGTATAAACGTTTCGTGGGCCGCATTCTTGTCGTATATCCCACCTTGGGATTTTTTGGAGGGAGGTTCTGCGGTGCACTATGCAATCGCAGAACCGTTCTGCGGTGCACTATGCAACCGCAGAACCGTTCTGCGGTGCATTATGTGACCGCAGAACAGGTCTGCGGGCCGCATAGTGACCGCAGACTAGGTCAGTTTCTTTCCAACTCTGGCACCCATGTTTACCGTCATTTTGCGGACCGCGTAACCATTATGCGGTTGCATATGCGACCACAGAACCCGTTTCGGAGTTTTTATTTTGGGGTTTTTAAACCCGACCCTATTTTGGTTAAAACACATCCCATGGACAATTTTGATCATATTTTCTGATATTTTTAGAGTGAGAGAGAGGGTCCTAGAGGAAGAAGTGATATTAATCCTATTTCTCTTCAATTCTCACTTAAAATCTTGAAGATTATCAAGAGAGGAACCTAGGTCTTCTTCCTAAGAGGTAATATTTTATCACCCAAATTCTTAATTTCAAAATATAACTAGAATGGGCCATTAGTAAGGTAATTCATGGGGATGGGAGTGCTTACCTTGCATGCATGTGTCCTTGTAGTATGTGGGAAGATTGTGAGCTAAAAATGAAAGAGAATTGGTTGGGAAGGATGGAATCCTCCACAAAAAGAGCCTTAAAACGTTGATGCACACCTAGTGTTTGATAATATGCTCAAATGAGCTAAAACCATGTTCATCTTCCTAATTTTGGTTCAATTTTGTTATTTGCTAAAATAGATTGAAATGGATAATATTCCGGAATATCTTAAATTTTTAAGAAACTCAATTGAGGTATGTTGGCTAAACACCCCTTCTTCTTAGAATCGAATCCCACGGTGTTCATGTAATTGGAGTAAACCCTTGATCATTATAGAATTGGCAATTTCTAATATTTTTGTGTTGAAAGATGTAAATTCAATATTTATTCTAAATGCTTCATCATGTTATCTTGTTATTGAGGATGTGTTCAAAAATGTGGAATATGCGTTAGAAATATTAAGACTTCATGTCAAGATCGAAATAAAGGTTGTTATGCCCAAGTTGTATGAAAAGCCTCTATGTGCCTAAGATTCCCAAATTGCTCATATGTGAATTTAATGTCTTGAATGTGAAGCCTTATTGTTGTTGATAACGATAATAATATTGAATGTGGAAAAGGGGTCTGGAATTATGAAATACGGCTATATGCCAAGAATGAATTGAAATCGTGATCACTAGTGCCAATGAATTTAAAGATATGACAGAAGTATGATGTGAGATGGTTGACTGAAAATGGTAACGTCTTGGGTGAGACGGCGTAGCCGATCGGGCCGTGATCGGATGCCATGCCGCACACATGGTGGTACTATGCTGGAAATGATAATTGAAATTATGGTTATGGTTGATGTCTCAAATGAGATAGCCGATCGGGTCGAGATCGGACTCCGTGTAAGAATACGGAGGCATTGTAAATTGTGGAATATCGGCACTAAAGATCACCCAACCTAATAACGTGGAAGTTGACTTGAAAACTTATGTGACCTTTAAATTGATGTTTTAATATTATTTGAAAGTCTTATTCAATTTTTGATTGTTCCTCTTGTATTATTATTCATTCTATTGAATTTGTGTTTAGCTATACATACTAGTGTTATTCGACGGTGCTAACGTCCCTTTTGCCGAGGGCGCTGCATCTTTAAATTTGCAGGTGGTTACATAGTAGACAGTGCTGATCACAGATAGTGTTGCATCCTCTTCTCAGTGGACTCGGTGAGCCCTATTTATTCCGGGGTCATGTATTGTACCTTTTGTTTATATCATGGTCACTTTTTTAGGTATAGCCAGGGCCTTTTTGCCGGCACCATCTTTACTCTCTTTTGTATCTTTAGAGGCTCTGTAGACACTATGCGGGTTGTATATGGGTGTTGGGAATGTTAACCAAGTTATGTTGTGTTTGATCACTTGTTCCACTCGAACTATAAGAGATGTGTATTTTGAGACTTAAAGGCGTAATGACTAATGAAACGATTTAGGATTGTATGAACGAGATTTCTATTATATAATTAATAAAATCACGTCTTTTCTTGATTATGGGTTAATTGGGTAGAAAGTATCTAACAGGCTTGCTTGACCGGATTCACTCGGTTGAGTGCCGGTTGCGCTTCCCGAGGTTGGGGTGTGACAGATTGGTTGTCACCATATCACGTTGTTCTGGATTGTCACGCTAAGATCGTGACGTTGGCTATGCTAGAATTGCCAAGGTTGGAGTGGAGATGTACATTGGGCTATGTTCAGAGTAGGCTGGTGTCCTTTCTGAACGCACATCAGATGGTTGAGAAGGGATGCTTGCCATACTTTGCCTTTGTGAGGGATGTTAGTGCTAATACTCCTACCGTTAAGTCAGTTCCGATAGTGAGAGAGTTTCTAGATATGTTTCCAGTATACCTACCGGGCATGCCGCTGGATAGGGATATTGATTTTGGTATTGACTTGGTGTCGGGTACTCAACCCATCTCTATTCCACCTTATCGCATGGCACCAGTGGAGTTGAAGGCGTTAAAGGAACAACTTCAGGAGTTGATTGATAAAGGTTTCATTAGACCGAGTGTCTCGCCTTAGGGTGCTCCAGTTCTATTTGTGAAGAAGAAAAATGGCTTTGTGAGGATGTGTATTGACTACATGCAGTTGAACAAGGTTACAGTCAAGAACAAGAACCCGTTGCCACATATTAATGATTTGTTTGACCAGCTTTAGGGTACCCGAGTATTCTCGAAGATTTACTTAAGTTTGGGGTACCATCAATTGAAGATCCAGGCTTCAAATATTTTGAAGATGGCTTTTAGGACCCGCTATGGCCACTACGAGTTTTTGGTGATGTCTTTTGGGCTGACGAATGCCCCAACAGCCTTTATGCACTTAATGAACAGCTTGTTCTAGTCGTATCTTGATTACTTCGTCATCGTGCTCATTAATGATATATTAGTGTATTCTCATAGTAGGGAGTCTCATGAGAAGCACTTGAGGATCGTGCTCTAGATGTTGATGGAGAAGAAACTATATGCTAACTTTTCCAAGTGAGAGTTTTGGCTTGATTCAGTAGCATTCTTGGCCCACGTGGTGTCTAGTGATGGGATTAAGGTGGATCCGAAGAAGATTGAGACAGTTCATAGTTAGCCCAGGACTTCTATCGCTACTGAGATCCGGAGTTTCCTAGGCTTGGTTAGGCATTATCATCGTTTCGTAGAAGATTTTCCATTCATCGCAGTTCCTTTGACTAGATTGACCCAGAAGGGTATCCCATTCAGTTGGTCTGACGAGTGTGAGGAGAGCTTTTAGACGCCTAAGACTGCCTTGACTACAACTCCAGTCCTAGTTATTCCTTTAGCATCAGGCTCTTATACATTCTATTGTGATGCTTCATGGATTGGCATTGAGTGTGTGGCAGGAGGGTAGAGTGCTTGCTTATGCTTCCTGTCAGTTGAAGCCCCATGAGAAGAACTACCCAGTGCATGATTTGAATTTGGCAGCCATTATTCACGCGCTTAAGATTTGGAGGCACTATCTCTACAGCGTGTCATGTGAGATGTTCGCAAATCACATGAGTCTACAACCCTTGTTCAAGCAAAAGGATCTAACTTGAGGCAACGAAAATGGTTATAGCTACTAAAGGACTATGATATCACCATTATTTATCATCCAGAAAGGCCAATGTGGTGACCGATTCTTTGAGTAGGATGGCTGAGAACATGGGGAGTCTTGCTTTTATTCCAGTTGGGGAGAGACTGTTAGCTTTGGATGTTCAAGCTTTGGCCAACAAGTATGTGAGGTTGGATATTTTGGAGCCTAGCCGGGTTCTTGCTTGTGTGGTTTCACGGTCTTCTTTGTTTGAGTACATCAACGCGCGTCAGTATTCTGATCNCTTCAGGAGTTGATTGATAAAGGTTTCATTAGACCGAGTGTCTCGCCTTAGGGTGCTCCAGTTCTATTTGTGAAGAAGAAAAATGGCTTTGTGAGGATGTGTATTGACTACATGCAGTTGAACAAGGTTACAGTCAAGAACAAGAACCCGTTGCCACATATTAATGATTTGTTTGACCAGCTTTAGGGTACCCGAGTATTCTCGAAGATTTACTTAAGTTTGGGGTACCATCAATTGAAGATCCAGGCTTCAAATATTTTGAAGATGGCTTTTAGGACCCGCTATGGCCACTACGAGTTTTTGGTGATGTCTTTTGGGCTGACGAATGCCCCAACAGCCTTTATGCACTTAATGAACAGCTTGTTCTAGTCGTATCTTGATTACTTCGTCATCGTGCTCATTAATGATATATTAGTGTATTCTCATAGTAGGGAGTCTCATGAGAAGCACTTGAGGATCGTGCTCTAGATGTTGATGGAGAAGAAACTATATGCTAACTTTTCCAAGTGAGAGTTTTGGCTTGATTCAGTAGCATTCTTGGCCCACGTGGTGTCTAGTGATGGGATTAAGGTGGATCCGAAGAAGATTGAGACAGTTCATAGTTAGCCCAGGACTTCTATCGCTACTGAGATCCGGAGTTTCCTAGGCTTGGTTAGGCATTATCATCGTTTCGTAGAAGATTTTCCATTCATCGCAGTTCCTTTGACTAGATTGACCCAGAAGGGTATCCCATTCAGTTGGTCTGACGAGTGTGAGGAGAGCTTTTAGACGCCTAAGACTGCCTTGACTACAACTCCAGTCCTAGTTATTCCTTTAGCATCAGGCTCTTATACATTCTATTGTGATGCTTCATGGATTGGCATTGAGTGTGTGGCAGGAGGGTAGAGTGCTTGCTTATGCTTCCTGTCAGTTGAAGCCCCATGAGAAGAACTACCCAGTGCATGATTTGAATTTGGCAGCCATTATTCACGCGCTTAAGATTTGGAGGCACTATCTCTACAGCGTGTCATGTGAGATGTTCGCAAATCACATGAGTCTACAACCCTTGTTCAAGCAAAAGGATCTAACTTGAGGCAACGAAAATGGTTATAGCTACTAAAGGACTATGATATCACCATTATTTATCATCCAGAAAGGCCAATGTGGTGACCGATTCTTTGAGTAGGATGGCTGAGAACATGGGGAGTCTTGCTTTTATTCCAGTTGGGGAGAGACTGTTAGCTTTGGATGTTCAAGCTTTGGCCAACAGGTATGTGAGGTTGGATATTTTGGAGCCTAGCCGGGTTCTTGCTTGTGTGGTTTCACGGTCTTCTTTGTTTGAGTACATCAACGCGCGTCAGTATTATGATCCCACTTTCTTGTCCTTAAGGACACAGTGCATCACAGTGATGCTGAGGAGGTTACTATTGTGGATGATGGGGTGTTGAGACTTCAGGGACAGATTTGTGTTCCCTATATCGATGGGTTACAAGATATGATTCTTGAGTAGGCCTGTAGCTCGCGGTATTCCATTTATTCGGGTGCCGCGAAGATGTACCATGATTTGAAACAACACTACTGGTGGAGAATAATGAAGAAAGATATTATGGAGTATGTGGCTCAGTGTTTGTACTGTCAGTAGGTTAAGTACGAGCATCAAAGACTAGATGGTTTGCTTTAGAGGCTCGATATTTCAGAGTAGAAGTGGGAGAATATCACTATAGATTTTGTAGTTTGACTTCCACAGACCTTGAGGAGATTTGACGTTGTGTGGGTCATTGTGGACAGACTCACCAAGTCTGCACACTTCATTCCAGTCATGACTACATACTATTTAAAGCAGCTGGCTCGGATTTATCTTCATGAGATTGTTCGCCTTCATGGTGTGCCAGTATATATTATCTCAGATCGAGGTACATAGTTCACATCGCATTTTTGGAGAGTCGTGCAGCATGATCTAGGCAAAAATATAAAGTTGAGTACGACATTTCATCCACAGAATAGTTTGTGCGCACTATTCATATCTTGGAGGACATATTACGTGCTTGTGCTATTGATTTCGGGGGTTCATAGGATTCATTTTTGCCATTAGTAGGATTCGCCTACAATAACAGCTATCAGTCGATCATCCAGATGGCTCCTTACAAGGCCTTATATGAGAGGCAATGTCGTTCTCGGTTGGTTGGTTTTATCTTAGGGAGGCTAGGTTGTTGGGAACTAATTTGGTTTGTGATTCTTTGGAGAAGGTGAAGTGGATTCAAGATAGGCTTCATGCACTGCAGTCCATGCAGAAGAGTTATGCTGATCGGAGGGCTCGTTACGTGTCATTCATGGTGGGTAAGAGGGTTCTACTTAGAGTTTTACCTATGAAGGGTGTGATAAGGTTCAAGAAGAATGGCAACTTGAGCCCTTGATATATTGGTCCTTTTTAGATCTTTGAGAGAGTTGGTAAGGTGACCTACAGACTTTTACAACCTAGCTTATTAGGAGTTCACTCGGTGTTCCATGTTTCCATGCTCCGTAATTACTATGGTGATCCGTCTCATGTGTTAGACCTCAGATAAGTGCAATTGGACAAGGATTTGACCTATGTTGAGGAGCCAATGGCTATTTTGGATAGGCAGGTCCGAAAATTGAGGTCAAAGAACATCGCATCGGTGAAGTTTAGTGGAGAGGCTAATCGGTAGAGGAGGCGACTTGGGAGACCGAGCATGATATGCGAAGCCATTATCCTCATCTTTTTGGCACTTCAAGTATGTCTCTATACTCGTTCGAGACAAACGTTTGTTTAAGAGGGGGAGAATGTAATGATCTGATCGATCATTTTGCGTACTTGAGCTCCAATTTACCTTTGAAGCTTCCCATATGTGTATTTGTGGTTATATGACTTGTGGGGATAGTTGATTTCATTTCGGAGAGGTTTTGGTTTGAATTAGATCTATTGGTTCTTAGTTTGGAAGCTTAAATTGGAAATGTTGACCGAGGTTTTACTTTTGTGAGAATAATTCCGAAACGATGTTTTTATGGTTCCAATAGGTTCGTATGGTGATTTCGGACTTAGGCGTATGCCCGTAATTGGATTCGAAAGTTCCTATGTTGATTTGGCTTGTTTTACCGAAGCTGGCAAATTGAAGGTTTAGAAATTTCCTAAGTTTGAACGTAGGTTGATTTGTGGCTCTCGGGTTTGGATTTTGGTTTCAAAACTTGGAATAGGTACAATTTTTCATTTGGAACTTGTCTGCAAAGTTTGGCATCATTCCTAGTTGGTTTGGTAGGAATCAGACACTTGATTGTGACGAGCGATTCTTGAGTTTCATTGTGAATTCCATGTGTTTTGGTGTCCGAGTCGTGGTTCCAGATGTTATTTTATTATTTTAATTGCGCCAGCGAGTATGTATCATGTTTGTAGTCTTGTAGCCCCGACAGCTCAGGTGAGCTTCGAACGTGTTTCAGATTTATTTGGTCACGTTTCATAGTTTCTCGTGTTTGGCTGATGTTGCAGGTCTCGCAAATGCGAGATCCTGTTCGCACTTGCAGACCTCGCATTTGCGAGGTGGGCTAGGGGCTATATTGTTCGTATTTTCAAACTTTTGATCGCTTTTGCAAGTGGGGACCTAGGCAGGGGGTGATCGCTTTTGCAATCAGAGAATCACTTTTGCAAAGGGGCCTGACTTCGCAAATGCGAAGTAAGTGTCGAATTTGCGGCATTTCCTGGGATTAGCAGGCGTTTCCTGGGATTAGCAGGCGCTACATTTGCAACATCCGCAGCTGAACAAAAGTTTAGGATTTCTGAAATTAGTCTCATTTATCATATGTTTTAGCCCTAGACTCGATGGGAGGCGATTTTGGAAGGAGATTTTCATACAAAGCTGTTGTGTAAGTGATTTTGACCCAATTTTGATTATATAACATGATTATTTATGAGTTTTAACATCTAATTCATGGAATTCTAAGAGAAATTTTGTGATAGGTTGAATTGACTATGTTTTAAAAAATACAAATTGAGATTTTAGAGTCGAATTGGACTCGAATTTGAAAACCGAACATATATATGGACTTGTGAAGTTATGGGTAATTGAGATCTACCCATTCGACTCGGGTTTTGATCGGGTGGACGCGGGTTTAACTTTTGGGAAATGGTGTAAAGATTTTAACTTTATTAATCGAAATTGGTTTTTCTTGCATTGTTTGATATTATTAAGTCATTTTTTGTTAGATTTGAGCCGAGCGGAGGTGAATTTTAGGGAAGCTATTTTTGAGTATTGATTCAGGCAATTTTAGATCAGTATCATGACTAACTTTGTGTGGAGGAAACTTTCCCATAGGATTTGATCTAACTGTATTATTTGTGCTATGTGAAATGATGTGTACACAAGGTGACGAGTGTGTACATGGCTGTACGTGTGGCAATTGACCCGATTAGACCTTATACCATTAATATGCCTTGATTTGAAGTTATTATTATATGAAGCACGTTTCATTGTTGAATTACTTTCCCGTACCATTGTGTTGTTGTTATTGTTAAAATTCTTGTACTCGTTGTTGAGACGTGGGCTATGTATTGTTGGTTTGGGCGATGTTATGATATATGTGCACGTATGATGTGGGTTGATTATTGTGTTGTGTATGAGATGCACATGCGGTGACATAAGGTTGGTGTGTATATTGATGTGCATGCAGCGATATAAGAGGGCTATGCGCGTGTTTCTAGTAAGGGGAAATACTTCATTATGATGCACATATGGCGAGATAAGGGGGCTTATGCGCGTGAAGCAATTTCGGAAAAAAGATTTAAATGTGAAGCTCACGGAGCTTCATAATGGTGATTTGTGATTATGGTGTGTGGTACATCGGGGTGATGCTTGTTTTAAATCTTGTGTTGGGACGGCTTGATGATTTGAATTGTCATTGTTTTCCTTAATTGATTTCACTTGTATTTTAACTTTGTTTTAGGTAATTTGTTGTGTTATCACACGTTTACTCTTTGTTGCCATTTAAGTATTTTGCTTTCCGTATCTTTATATTGATATTCTGCACATGTTTTATGTTTAGTGAGTGTCTTGACTTGAACCTCGTCACTACTCCACCGAGGTTAGTCTTGATACTTACTAGATACCGATTGTGGTGTACTTATACTATGCTTCTGCACATTTTGTGCAGATCCATGTACCTCGGATCGTGCCGGACGGTACAGAGTTGAGCTAGAGTTGCAGAGACTTCAAGGTATACCTGCTATTCCGCTCGTAGGCAGCAGAGTCATCTTTTGTTGTCTTTCCTTAATACTATTATTTGTATTCCAGAATAATGTTGGATTTAGATATTTCTAGTGTATTCTCAGTAGAGCTTATGACTCCATACTACCGGTTTTGGGATGTATGACTGTTGATCATTTTTTGACTATGTTATGTCATCTATCAATTTTGTTTACTTAATAGTTAAATGGTTTTAATCTGTTAATCTCAGCATGTGTTAAGCTTACATAGTCCTAGAGATTAGGTGCCATCATGATCCTTTAGGTGAAATTGTGGGGTCGTGACAAAAATGAGATAAGTCCCGAAATCCCTTACTTTTACCCAGCTACAGGTATCGCAATTGCAAAGCCTTGTTCCCAATTGCGATGTTCGCAAATGCGAATCACTGATTGCAAATGCAATCAGTGCTTGAGCCTTCCAATTGCCGCAAATGTGACTCTTCCTTTGCATTTGCGAAGGCCCTCTCTTCGCAAAAGCGGACCAAGATTTGCATTTGCAAAAGGTGCTCAGCTTCAGCCCAGTGTCATAAATATGTTACCCCTTGTTCGCAAATGCGACAGATACTTTGCAAAAGCTAAGTTCCCATTCCTTTCCCAGCCATCGCAAATGCGAGCCTGACTTCGCAAAAGCGAAGCTCGCATTTGCAAACAGGTCCTCACGAATGCGAAACCTGCAGATTAACAATACTAGAAATTTCTTCAGCTGTCCAAACCATCCATAACGCATCTGAAACTCAACCGAAACCCTCGGGCTCCAATCCGAACATGCACACAAGTGTAATAACATCATACAAATTCGCTCACATGCTCAAAACAACAAATAACATCAAAATTCAAGAATCGAACATTAAAACTCAAGATTTTTCAAAGTTAAACTCAAT
>AWOL01S0041184.1:4187-22972 GCA_000715115.1 Nicotiana otophora | reverse complement strand
TATATATATATATACATTTTTGAGATTTAACGCAGGAGAATGTACAAATTTCTACAATAGTTAAATATTCTGAACAAAATTTCAAGTATGTGAGATTTCAATCTTTTACCATTTTCTCTAACAATTTGCAACATAATTCTATGCTTTAATTAAATAAGGATACAATTATCACAAGTAATTCATGATTTGAGTCCTAAACTATCCAGACTTTAGCAATATTAGTATCTACGCACGGACGCTCGTCACCTCGTGCGTATGTATCCCCACAATTAGCAATAATTATTAATTTAAATCACATATGGGGTAAATTTCCTCTTACAAGTTTAGACAAGAGACTTACCTTGTCTCAAAGCCCACTTCCGGATCACAATGTCGCGAAAAATCTCAATTCGGTGTCAAAAAATCCGAAACTATCCAAATGTTATAAAAAAATAATTAATACATATTCGAAAATTTGAAATTAGACTATTAAATAAATTACCCTATCCAAAATGGTAAATTCCTAAAATTCACACCGGGCCCACGTGCCCGAATTTTGAAAATTTTTGGAGAAAAATATTACCCATAATCTAAATAACTCAAACATACAATTTCTATCCAATTCCATAACCAGTTTCGTGGCTAAAATACAAAAATACTAATTTTTAGGTTTTTCTTCAAAATCCCAAATCTCTATAATTTTTTATGTCTAAATCCATATATAATCCAAGTATTAAACTTGCAATAGGTGGGGATTACTTACCTTGACATAGATGATGAATATGGAGCTCTAAAATCGCTCCAAGATCGGCTCCCATTACGGATATGAAGTGAAAATGGCCAAAATCCTATTTAAAACAACTCACTGCCAAGCACTGTCGCCCCTTCATTGCGTTCGCGACCAATGCCTCGCGTTCGCGAAGGTCAAATGCCCTGCCCCAAAATTGTTCTTCGCATTCGCGACCTCCTCGTCGCGTTCGCGATGGCCAACTGACCTTGCTTCTTCGCGTTCGCTTTCGCGAGGCCAATGACCTCAGGCCCAACTCCTCCATTTCCTTCTACGCGTTCACGACTGGCCCACCGCATTGGCGTAGGTTCATCAAGCACTCCTCTGCATTCGCAAGCCCTTCTTCGCATTCGCGAAGCACAAGATAGCAGCCACCATTTTCCTTCTTCGCGAACGCGAGACTCCCTTCGCGTTCGCGAAGAACAAAACCAGAACCAACAAATCAGCAACAATTGTTCTTCCAAATTCTATCTGAAACCAACCCGAAACACATCCGAGGCCCCCGGGACCTCGTCTAATCACACCAACCAGTCCCATAACCTAACACAAACTTGCTCGAGGCCTCAAATCATATTAAACAACATCAAAATCACAAATCATATCTCAAACCATATTGATTCAACTTAGAATTTTCAAATTTTACAAACTTACTCCGAACGCGCCGAAACATAATTAAACTACTCGGATTGACACCAAATTTTGCGTGCAAGTTTTAAATCGCCATACGGACCTACTCCAACTTCCGGAACTGGAATGCGAACTCAATATCTAAAAGTTCACTCCCTGTCAAACTTCTTAAAAACTTTCAAATTTCTAACTTTCACCGAATGACTCCGAAATGATCTACAGACCTCCAAATTAACATCCGGACGCGCTCCTAAGACTAGAATCATCACACGGAGCTATTTCTAGGCTCGAAATCACAAACGAATATTGATAACATTAAAATACACTTTAACCCAAATTTATGAAATTCTTCCAAAATGCCAACTTCTACAATATGTGCTGAAACATTCCCGAGTCATCCAAAAACCAATCCGAACATACGCCCAAGCCCAAAATCATCATACGAACCTATTGGAACCATCAAATCTCGATTCCGATGTCGTTTTCTAAAAATATTGACCGAAGTCAATCTCGCCCTTTTTAAAGCCATCTAAGGAACCAAGTGCTCCGATTTTAATCCGAACACTTTCAAATCCCGAACCAACCATCCCCGCAAGTCATAAATTAATAAAAATACATACGAAAAGTCTTATTTAGGGGAACGCGATTTTAACAGTCAAAACGACTGATTGAGTCGTTACATTCAAGAGATCACGTTCCATTTTCTTTATCTTTTTCAAAATTTTCCCAATTACTGAAGGTTTCGAATAGGTTTTTTCACAAGCCCTCGTGTTGTTAGAAAACCAAAAAATTGAAAGAAAAAAAATGAGATCGAAAAGACCACTTTTGCTGATTTGATTTATACTAGTTTTAGGATACGTGCGTTGCGCGTGTACCTTAAATTAATGAATATAAAATTATAAATTTACATTAATATTATATTAAAATTTATGTTTGAGTTATAGAATTAAATCTAACAAAATATTAAATTATTATCGCAAAAGGTATTATTTAATCGCTATATATTTTATTAACTCTTTTGCTTTTTGGAGTGAGCTTTCTTTTTCTATCCGGGCACATAACCATGTATATATATTTTTATAGAAGTAGGAGGTTAAGATTGTAATGAAGTTACTTATTATTAATGGATTCTAAAAGGACTATGCTACTTAGCAACAAATATGGAGCGTATGTTAAAAATAATTCCTAAACAATTTGTAGTCTTAGCTACCCTCTGAAGTTGGCTATTTAATAATTGATACATTCTGGACGTCGATGTGTTAAAGAGCGTGGATATATACTATCTCCTTTAGGCGCGTGAAAGTGAAGAATAATTGAAAGCCAACTTCCCAAAAGGATATTTTTCAATCGTTAATTGTTATATAAGCATATACAAATGTTATTTATCGGAATATAATTATATATTTTCCCTTGCTTCATCTTAATATACAACACATACCTTTTCCTCAAGTATTTCTTCAAATCAAGGTTTCAAAACCAGTGTTGTTTTTTTCTTTAAAAAATGCAATATCCCTTTTGTATTTTTGGTTATTAACTAATACAATTATGAATTTTGAAATATTTTTAGCACTAATGTGAGTACCATCTAGAGATTTAAAAGTCGTATATATTTACAAAGCAAAAGACACAAAGTTTGAGAACCTAAAATATCATTGAATATAGAAGGAGCACTGACTGATATTATCAACTTTAGTAACAAATAGTTCTTACTTATTCTTTGTGGACTTTATCGTTTTTCATTTACTTGTTTATCATTATATTCAAACTCATTTCTCTCGTTTGAATTGACAATATAGTAATTTTATTTGAATTTATCATTAGACGTAGAAGAAAATATACCTTGATATTTTGATTACTCCTTAATTCAAAATAATATTGTCAAAACCGGTGTAACTTGTTCGTTCATATACATTATCTAGTTGCTATTAGATCTTGATAAATAGGAATTTGAAATTAAATTTTCGATTTTTCTTCTTTGAACATGAATTAAACTAAGGAGTTATAGTTATTTTATGCAATTCAAGTAAAAACTTAATACGAGTTAAAATATTATTCAATCTTGAATTCTAAACATTAAGAGTTCCTATTATAACAAAACTTTCACTTAATCTTTTGAATTTTAAATAAAATAATTAATGACAATGATATTTAATATATAAGATGATGTACGTGTTATCTATCATTATTAATTAAAGTGCTTATGTTAAGTATAAAAAATGTATAAGTCACTTTAGACACTTTATCTACATATGAAAAAATAGAATTTTTGCTACTCACATGGTCCAAAAAAGAAATGGACAAAGAATTAGAATTTGAAAACATGCACGAAGACAAAAACTTTGAAATTCATTACAATTCCTAACGCGTAAAAACATGGAAACATGGAAGAGTTATATGTAAGGAAAATAGTTACACTAAATACAGAAAAATTATCTAAGTAAAATCTAACTCAATATCAGATTCCTAAATATTAGGATTTTTTTACGGAAAAGATTAATTAATTTACAGTTCTAAATATTAGGAAAATAATTAAATTATAATTACAATTTTATCCAATGTGAAATCTATTTTTAAAGGGTAAAAAAGTCGAACGACATTTCGCTAAGGGTCTTCGTGCTTTTAATATAGTATATAGATAGATAGATATAGATATCTCCTTGATAAACCTAATTTTTGGGTTACCGAGTGGCGAGTGCAACTGTGTTGAATTCTGTAGTGCAACTGTCTTGAATTCCGTTTGATATCTTTTTTTCTTTTTGGCAGAATGGCCTAAATGGCACTTATGCTTGAGTCACTTTGTCATGTCGGTCCCTAAACTTAGAAGTTTGTCAATTGAACACTTACACTCATTCAAACTGTGAATAATAAACGCTTATCCTACGTGGCCGATCCTATGTGTCATATTTGGCTTTAGTGCGTGATTCATACGCCTTTAAGGGGCGTGAAGGCAGTTTAAAAAGCCCTAACGATAATAATGTGGCCTATTTAACAACCATTTTTTCTTTCTACCTTATTTTCCATTGTTGAATATTATAGAAGCTGATTTCTATCCAAATCTGATGCCTTATTCTTTCTTTGTTAGCTTCAACAGTGCAAAATAATTTTTTTTTGTTAGGATTCTTCATTGCCCATAAATTTTTTCCATCTCCTTTTCTTTTGAAAGTTGATTTTTTTCTTCTTCTCCGACAAGAAATAAGTTACTGCCGCATCTTCTCCTTTAGCAATGAAGAAGGAATCTTTGTATTATTGTGGACTTGCTGCCGATCTTAAAATATCACGAACACCCACCAATCCAGGAAGAAGGTTCCTAGGCTGCCGAATATATAAAATTGGTGAAGGTTGTGACTTTTTTCGATGGGTTGATCCTACGATTGAGGAAGAACAATACAAGACTCTTCTTGTGGGTCTTATTAAGAAAAGTGATCGATGCCATTGTCAGAGAAGACAAGGAAGGCCGATGTTCATAGTTGCTGCTATTTAATTGCGGTTGTAGTTGTTCTAATATTAGCTCTTATGTTATGTGTTTAGGATTGATAGTGTACTTTCTTATTTCCTGGGTTTAGGCTACATATTTTGTGTTGATGTAAAATTTTGTTCATGGAATATATTGACAAAGGTTCCATTACGGCAACAAGTACAGGAACTACTAATATCATGGCATGTTATAGGCAGTTAATAAAACATCCAAAATAAGGAAGTTGCTTTACAAAATATTGTCTACGATAGGCAGTCAACAAAAACATACATAATGAAGTAGCTTTACAAAATATTGTCTACCACAGGCAGTCAACAAAAACATCCATGATTAAGTCTTCAAAATATCAGTTGATCACTTCATTTAATGTATGTTGTGGCTTGGTTGCTTGATGTGGATTGTGTCATTGGTGTGTCTTGAGTGGTTGTAACAGAGTTTGCCATTCTGTAACTCTGTTCTTGCAGCTGCCTTTGTATAACTACAGCTCAGCCCTTCCACTTTAGCCTAGGGGGTTTGAACCTAAGTTCAATGTTGGTAGGGGCAGAACTTATGAGTGTAGAAGGATTGTGTAGTACTCTGTCAGTAGTTCCAGACTGCACAAAGATAAAATGTTGTGAGCGAGAGATTATCTAGTAAACCATATATATTGACTGGGTAATTGAGTGAAAATATTTACCCTCTGAATCACAGTGCCACTTGAATCAAATAGCACACCATATCCTGCTGCCTTTGGTCTCTTAGACCCTACATTTGCTCCACCTCTTCTAGGCTCATTGGTCTTCCTTTTTGGACCTCCAACAACATTAGTTGATTGTTGTGTGCTTGGATTAATGATTGGTTGAGTGAAGGTGCCACTTTCCATATTTGAAGTTGCTGCTGCTGATCCAGCTGCTGCTACTGATGCACTTCCACTAGTTCCAGCCCTTCCACCTGATGCTGTTGATGAAGCATTTTCAGTAGTTTCACCTTCAACTGAACTAGTTCCAGCCTTTCCCCCTTGGTTTCTCTGCATACACATAACAAAACAAACACTAGTAATTGAATTCATCTGATAATGACCATGAAGAACATTAATACTTACAGCTGATGAACATCTTTTCTTGTTATGTCCAAGAGTTTTGCACAAAGAACATCTCATTTGTCTCCCTATCCTTGTACCCTTCCCAAACTTCTTCTTTGGTTCATCAACAACTTTTCTCCTCTTTTTTTTGGCCTTCCTGGCATTGCAGTTATAACAGGTGGCTCAATAGCTGGCAGTGTGCTTTTTGTCCACAAATTCATACTAGTTAAAGGTTGGATGAATTTGTTGTATGCCTTAAGGTAGGTGTCCTTCCTATACCAATGGTCAACATATGGCTCAACCTCATAGTTCTTATAATGCATTGATGTAATTGCATGTGCACATAGAATTTCTTTGAGTTGCCATGATCTACAAGTACAGAAACACCTCCTAAAGTCAACAACATGTTTATATGGTCCATCCTGGATCTCAACCTTGTTTCACCATTAAATTTGACTTCACATTTGGCTGCCCTTTGAGCATTCTCTCCAAGTATTTCCATAGCCATGGGTGATATACCACCTACCCATTTTCCAGAAAACTCTCTCATGCTATTCATCCTCTCCATACACTTGATTATAATTTCCTCTAACATAGTAATGATAGATTTGTGCCTAGCTAACAATATCCAGCTATTGAATGTCTCGCACATGTTGTTCTCCACTACATCACACTTACTATGTTCTTTGAAGTATGCCCTACACCATGTCTCCTTGTTGTATTTCAGTAAGTCTTGAACAATATCTCCCCATAACTGGTCCATTTCATCCAACTTCTTGCTACAGTAAACTTCAAATGTAGCTCTTGCTCACTGCAAGAATTTTTTCCTTCTTTCCTCACCAGGCCAAGTTTGTTTCCAATTAGCCCAGATATGTCTAGCACACCACCTCATCGTTGCATTTGGCAATAACTGAATTATGGCTAGATGAAAAATCTACAATCAACCACTTTATATAGTTATAACTTAAACATAAATGAAAACAATTACACTTTAAAGACAAAGTGTTAGAAACCATACCTTTTGCATACCATACATGACTCTCAACCCTAAACCAAGACTGTCATGACCCAAAATCCATTTAAGGTCGTGATGACGCCGGACACCGCTATCAGGCAAGCCAACACTATATAGTTAATTAAATCATCTTTTAGTATTTTTGAAATCAAAATTTCTTTAATAAAATAATAAAGATAGAACTCATAGAGTAAATGATAAATATTTTTAGCAACTAAATTTCTAAACAATTCATAACCATTCCCAAAACCTAGTGTCACAAGTGCATGAGCATCTAGTAGATTATACAAAACCTCAAATACTATCTGAAATAAAAAGACAGAATGAAAAAAAAATACAAGAAGAGACATTGGTAGCTGCAGAACGGCTTAGAAAGACAGCTCACTACTATGCCCCTGGATAACGTGGGTGTAAGGCGATAGGTTCCCCACTAGTACTTGCTTCAGGTCCTGCATAAAAAGTGCAGCAAGTGTAGCATAAGTACGTAAACAACGTGTACCCAGTAAGTATCAAGCCCAATCTCGAAGTGGTAGAAACGAGATGGTCGACTTTGACATTTATTAAGGGTCATCAATAATAAATGGAATAAATTATAATTATTCAAATCAGCATGATTCACAAAGTTAACAATAATTTATTCAATTAGCAGAAATAATAAAATCCTTCAAATGCAACAATTTTCAATCTATTAATTAAATCCTTCAATTTCAGTAAAACTTCCAATTTATCAAATAGCTTTACAAGATGCAATTCAATTTCTATAAATAGCTCGAAGCTAACCAAAATAATTCGATACAGTCACCAAAAATTATAGGAATCAATTCTATAAGAAAATATTATATTTTTCAATACAAAATCCAAAATTATTTCAAAAATCGCATGTGGGCTCGACATCTCAAAATCCGGCGAAACTTACAAAATTTGATAACCCATTCAATTACGAGTCCAACCATACCAGTTTCACTCAAATCCGACTCCGAATCGATACTAAAATCTCAAAAATTCGTTTCTATCAGATTTCTAAAATTTTCCTAAAATTCAATCTCAAAACACTAATTAAATGGTGAAAGCAATGTTATATTCTTGTATATTGACCAAATCCGAGTTAGAATCACTTACCCCAATGTATTTCCTTGAAAATCTATCAAAAATCGTCTCTACTCAAGCTCCAACTTGTCAAAAATAACGAATTGGACGAATGCCCTCCTTTATAATTCTGCCCAGGCAGCCCTCGATCATGACCTCGATCCTCGGCATCGATCGTGGTTTGATCATGGCCCTCGAGCCTAGGTCTTCGATCATGACCTCGATCCTAAGCCTCGATCGTGGCTTCGATCATAGCCCTCGAGCCTTTGTCTTCGATCATGGCTCTCGATCATGACCCTCGAGCCCTGCCTTCGATCATGACCCTCGATCATGGCCTCGATCTTGGGCTCGATCTTGGGCCAGAATTTCCAGTAGAAGAAAAAAACTGCAGCAGCTATTTTAAGTCCAACTTTTAATCCGTTAACTATCCGAAACTCACCCGAGGCCCTCGGGACTCAACCAGATATACCAACAAGTCCTAAAACATCATACGAACTTATTTGAAACCTCAAATCACATAAAACGATGCTAAACCCATGAATTATGCTCTAATTCAAGCTTAATAAAACTTAAAATATCCAACTTCTACATTTGGTATCGAAACCTATCAAATCAAATTCGATTGACCTCAAATTTTGCACACAATTCATAAATGACATAACGGAGCTATGAAAAATTTCGGAACTGGATTCCGACCCCGATATCTAAAAGTCAACTCCCCGGTCAAACTTCCAAACTTAAATTTATGTTTTAGCCATTTGAAGCCTATTTTAACTACGGACATCCAAATAAAATTTCGAACACGCTGCTAAGTCCAAAATCACCATATGGAGCTGTTGGAATCGTCAAAATTCTATTCCGGGGTCGTTTTCTCAAATTGTTGACTGAAGTCAAACTTGCATTTTAAAGCCAACTTAAGGAACCAAGTGTTCCGATTTCAACCCAAACACTTCCAAATCACGAACCAACCATCCCCGCAAGTCATGATTTATTATAAGCACATATGGGGAGTTTTATTTAGGAGAACGAGATTCTAAAAGTCAAAACGACCGACTGGGTCGTTACATTCTCTCCCACTTAAATATACGTTCGTCCTCTAACGTACTAAGGAGTGTTCCGGAGTTATTCAAAATCATTGTTTAACACTTCGTGCACCTACCCGTGCTACCACACCCAGTCGAGCACATTAACTCGAGCCAATCTGAAGATTCTCCCCTTTATTTAGGCAAATACGCCTTAGAGCCCAATTCTAACATCCAGAATTCTCTACCATGCATGTTTCCAACCTATGAACACCGTATCAATCACTACACGATGCACCAATACAGGATTGCATACTTTTGTTGAATTTTGACCATGCACCCCATCATTCACATGACCATAATAACATCCTCCGATAACAATAGCCGAAATTCCACGAATCTGATATTCACAACAAACCTCATGATACATATAAGTCCTGTTCCAACTCTTGAAATATTTCCACGATGGAAGAAATGTGTAGAAATTCATAACCAAACTGCCGAGTCAACAAATTATTGAGTTTCTCCTTCTGACAAGAACCATTGCCTCATTATGAACCAAATAACGATATTTGCTCTTTATTATACTTCATATAATCCGATCGCACTGATACCAGATCCAATAATCTCGTCTCACCCAGTATAAGCTGCTTAGGCAATAAGCCACCTCAGACATAATCAAAAAGCCTCATATGACGTCACAATGAGCTAATAAGCTACGAACTCGATTGCGATACATAAGAAAAACAAACTCTGGAAAGGATTACTTAACCCACGTGACTAATTAAACAACTAAAAAAGTGTCATGAACCTTCCTCAGAAAATGAGACACAAAACACACAAAATATAATATAGGGGACTGCACTCAACATCACACTGTTGCGGCGTGTAACCCGATCCAAACAACATACCAGTGGTGGCGTGCCACCCGATCCGCACAAAAAAAGAATCTATAAGGAAATACTTACCGAGCTAGAATACTCATTACTTACAAAATATCTTAATATCGGACACAAGCACGCTAAGTGCATAATACCATCTTTGGAAGGACCGACAACGCCATACGCTATAAAACTCAAGCACAACTAAGGTGCGATATATGATCTGAATCTCGAGATCCATCCTGCTCACATAACACCATCGCTACGCGGAACTTCAACACATAAAGAAATTTTATCAAGCCGTTTCACAAACTCACACGGCACAATATATTATTACATGAAATAGCCGACGACGAAATGACATCCAACGTCCGAATACTCCTCCATAAGGAGCGCTATGCTGAACGAATACATCCGGCCTGATATAAAGTCCATATTCATATTTAAATCCATCCACATACCTCAAGCCGATTCTGATCGCACCATACTAGGCTAATAACCCTTCAAGGATCCAAAATGACCCCTCTTCCCATAACATATAAGAACAACCATCATAACCGGAACAAACTTTCGCAGTCCACAACCAAATGAACCGAGCGTCCTCCAGGCATAAATTCTCGAATTAGCGATATCGCCACAATCTTCATGCTTGGTTGTTAAATATTTAATCAATCAGGTGACTACTTGTCATACTTATACAATTCTCTTGTGAAATACGCTCCCACGACCTTCCACAACCGATAACAAGTCTGCACATCCATACTAATACTATAAGAAGAATCAAGGATCTGCAATTCAATACACAAAGCCTCTTACACATAACGCCGATCTCAGGTGACACTGAAGACAATACCGGCTTGCTTTAAACCTCTAACTCCTTTTCTGCTCGTCCGAGCTTGTGACATCCTTGTCAACACCGAGCCGAAATCTTAAATCCTCAACTTTCGAATCTCATGCTACTTAATGCACTTAATCACACAAATACGTAGGAGTACAAGAATTCCATCATAACTTCCGAACCACTAATAGGGTAAACAGTTCATCATATAANACCGAGCTGAAATCTTAAATCCTCAACTTTCGAATCTCATGCTACTTAATGCACTTAATCACGCAAATACGTAGGAGTACAAGAATTCTATCATAACTCCCGAACCACTAATAGGGTAAACACTTCATCATATAGCAATTTTCTACTTAACTCATTTCAAGAGAACCATTGCAACACGTGACTGAATTCCCATATCCGCAGAAAATACCGGCCTCAAGTAGTAGTCTAAACCACCATAACTCTTCCGGGATCCCTCTACACATAACATGCTATAATACTTGAATTCTTCCAAATAAAATCAATTACGGTGGCCGCCAAGCCTCGCACGTACCGCCATAAATTACATGCATAACTCTATACGCTGAAAGAACTAATCATTGCCACCATCATGCCGATTCAACCATTGTTAGCTGGCCCGTTGTTTTTTCAATTTATTCTCACTTGCCTTAGAAATAATAATAGCTCCATTCATTACATCACGAACTCAAATCTGCACTCATCCCGAGTGACCTTATTTCACAAAACCATGCTGTTTCAAAACCCATGAATCATCTCCTACTCCTCCTTGTGCACACTTTTACATCTTCAACTAGTACACCCACTATGATACTTCTTTTATGAATCCGAACTTATTTTCTTCCGTTTCTCTAATGCTACACCACAACCAGAAGATAACGCAGAGTACTCCAAGCCTCGTTTCATAATTTGCTGCAAAAGCTCGATACTCAACCATACTACGTACTCGAGATCCTTAGGCACCATACTTTAAATTTTTGAACCCTCTAAGACCGTTATCGAGAGTCACTTGATCTAACTTATTCCCAAACACGATCAACTCCAAGGCCCTGCTAGCACATGGACACTTTCTCAAGGAAATACCCGACTGTCTAACTTTCCCTGTGCATTACATCTACACAAAGCATAAACTCTGAGTCTTCCAAAAATCTGAATATGAATCGATAAGGCAAAATATGGCACACTTTCCTCAAATCCTTTGCTCAAATTACCACTGGTATTTTCTTCCCTTAGTTGCAATGACCCATCAATACACCGATAACCAGGAACCTCACAAATAGACAACCATACAATCCAATTGTAGATTGTGGGGATCTCCCACTTAGCTTGAAGCTACTATTACATAACTCTGGAATGCACCGAGATTCTTTATTCATCGTTGACATGATCCTGCACACGCAACTTGCCAAATTTCTTGAAATCCTTCTATTAACACACTCCAAACCACTAGCCATATTTGCATATTAAATCTCTTACCGGGTAGCCAGTAGAATTCTTTGCAGAAGTTTTGTCAACACCACACGACCGATAACCTGCTCCCAGGAGATAACTCACATGTGGAAATTATATGCCGACATATTCCAATGTCGCTGCACTGGGTGCAATTACTACGAAATCAGTAGATCATCCTGTGTCCGAGCTCATTCACCAGCTGCACCAGTCCGTTCACTCCTCATGGATGTCAACTAAAGGTGCGACAATACATTCTAATCCAAAGTCATGTTGTATCCTTCTTCATATCAAGCAACTCCCTCATGTTGTATCCAATATTCCTCAATATAGCAGCTAATATTACAACTTAAGTCTGTAGACCTAGTCAATGTCCATCCTAACTCCCAAATTACTTCAAACCTTCCTCAAACCGTGTAGTTATCCTACCACGTAACCTATATGCCACCTTTCCACTCTTCTTTAAGCAACTACTCGACTTCTGTTTCTCACACTTGGCCTCCTAGGAACTTAACCACCACAAGACACCTTCCACATGTTCTTCCTCATCCTCCGCTGTCTAGTTGTTGCCTTAACTAAAAATCCGTCTCTGTAGCAGTTGAACCAATAGGTTATTACCAGCTTTAAACCTTTTCGAGGATCATCCTTCTCGAGCCATCAATACTAGGAACACTGCTTTGACCCTGAACCACTGCACATCGCGATCTCTAACAACTGCTTCCCCTATACCAATTCCTAACACCCTGCCATGAAGGTGAGTTGAAGAAAACTATAACAACGGCCAACCTATACGCATTTAACAAGGCGATGACACCACATAAAAATTGAGAACTCTATCACGCTCGAAGATATCAGGCTTCGTTACTCCATCAACCCCAAACCTGAACATTCATAGTCCGATTGCCTCTTCTCTGCTGGAAATAAAACATGGAACCTCTGAATCATGTACTAGGAAAAATATTCTTTTAAGTCGTTTACTGCCCTAACACATAGACATGCATTCTACCATTACATAAACACTGTGCGATAACATTACATGAATCATCATAACAATCAATGCCAAATCTCAAAACCTTAGGTAGTATTGATACTGAACTGAAACAATAGAGCGGCTTTCCGCAAGGCGACGACAATAGCCCAATTAATTACACAGGGAGAAGCATCCTGTACTACATCTGTAGTACCATTAAAAATTTCCTCAATCCCCAATTTATAACAAGCGCTTCGCATCGCATATGATTGAATAAGAAGGAAATGAAGGCATAAGCCTCAAAGGAATCGAATCGCACGATGAGGAATCAAAAAGGGAAGTATTCCTAACAACCTTGTAGCCTCTCGAAGATAAGCACAGACGTCTCCGTACCGATCCGCAAGACTCTACCAGACTTGTTCATGACTCGTGAGACCTACGTGAACTTAGTGCTCTGATACCATGTTGTCACGACCCAAAATTCATTTAAGGTCGTGATGGCGCCGGACACCGCTGTCAGGCAAGCCAACACTATATAGTTAATTAAATCTTCTTTTAGTATTTTTGAAATCAAAATTTCTTCAATGAAATAATAAAGATAGAACTCATAGAGTAAATGATAAATATTTTTAGCAACTAAATTTCTAAATAATTCATAACCATTCCCAAAATCCGGTGTCACAAGTGCATGAGCATCTAGTAGATTATACAAAACCTCAAATACTGTCTGAAATAAAAATAGACAGAATGAAAAAAAAATACAAGGAGAGACATTGGTAGCTGCAGAAAGGCTCAGAAAGACAGCTCACCACTATACCCCTGGATAATGTGGGTGTAAGACGATAGGTTCCCCACTAGTACTTGCCTCAGGTCCTGCATAAAAAGTGTAGCAAGTGTAGCATGAGTACGTAAACAACGTGTACCTAGTAAGTATCAAGCCTAATCTTGAAGTGGTAGAGACGAGATGACCGACTTTGACAGTCACTAAGGGTCATCAATAATAAATAGAATAAATTATAATAATTAAAATCAGCATGATTCACAGAGTTAACAATAATTTATTCAATTGAAATAATAAAATCCTTCAAATGCAACAATTTTCAATCTATTAATTAAATCCTTCAATTTCAATAAAACTTTCAATTTATCAAATAGCTTTACAAGTTGCAATTCAATTTCAATAAAATTTCCAATTTATCAAATAACTTACAAGCTGCAATTCAATTTCAATAAATTTCTAATTTATCAAATAGCTTTACAATCTTCAATAAACTGTCCAAGTATCGTGTAATTATTATTATTAAGCACGATTTCTGCTGAGGTCGTACGACCCGATCCAGAGTTTTGTGTACACTGCCGAGGGACGTGCGGTACGATCTATAGATGCATCTATCTTGCCGAGACGTTCGTCCTGCTCCACAAAAAAAGGAGAACATTTTCTTATGTACCTCCGGAAGGAAAGCATATTTATATAAGATAAATTCGGGAGGAAGAACAATTTCTCTTAACAATTAATTAATTTAAACAAAAATTCAAGCATATGAGATTTTCATCCTTTAATATTTTTATTTAACAATTCACAACATATATATAAATATATCAAATAATTTAATTAAGAAAAGACTACAATTTACACAAGTAATTCATGCTTTTGAGTCCTAAACTACCCGGACTTTAGCATTAATAGCAGTTACGCACGGCTCTCGTCACCTCGTGCGTACGTAGCCCTCCACAATTAGCAACAATTATTTAATTTAATTACCTATGGGGTAATTTCTCCCTCACAAGATTAGATAAGAAACTGACTTCAATTTTCTTCAATTTAATCCACTAGTAGGCTTTTTCCTCGATTATCCAACTTTGATTGGCTCGAATCTAATCAAAATAATTCGATACAGTCACCAAAAATTATAGGAATCAATTCTATAAGAAAATACTATATTTTTCAATGAAAATCCGAAATTAATTCAAAAATTGCCCATGGGGCCCACATCTTGGAATCCGGCAAAACTTACAAAATTCGACAACCCATTCAATTACGAGTCCAACCATACCAGTTTTACTCAAATCTGACTCCGAATAGATACCGAAATCTTAAAAATTCGTTTATATGAGATTTCTAAAATTTTCCCAAAATTCAATCTCAAAACACTAATTAAATGGTGAAAGCAATGATATATTCTTGTATATTGACCAAATCCGAGTTAGAATCACTTACCCCAATGTATTTCCTTGAAAATCTATCAAAACTCGCCTCTACTCAAGCTCCAACTTGTCAAAAATAACGAATTGGACGAATGCCCTCCTTTATAATTCTGCCCAGGCAGCCCTCGATCATGACCTCGATCCTCGGCATTGATCGTGGTTTGATCATGGCCCTCGAGCTTAGGTCTTCGATCATGACCTCGATCCTAAGCCTCGATCGTGGCTTCGATCATAGCCCTCGAGCCTTTGTCTTCGATCATGGCTCTCGATCATGACCCTCGAGCCCTGCCTTCGATCATGACCCTCGATCATGGCCTCGATCTTGGGCCTCGATCTTGGGCTCGATCTTGGGCCAGAATTTCCAGTAGAAGAAAACAACTGCAGCAGCTATTTTAAGTCCAACTTTTAATCCGTTAACCATCCGAAACTCACCCGAGGCCCTCGGGACTCAACCAAATATACCAACAAGTCCTAAAACATCATACGAACTTATTTGAAACCTCAAATCACATAAAACGATGCTAAAACCACGAATTATGCTCCAATTCAAGCTTAATGAAACTTAAAATTTCCAACTTCTACATTTGGTATCGAAACCTATCAAATCAAGTTCGATTGATCTCAAATTTTGCACACAAGTCATAAATGATATAACGGAGCTATGAAAAATTTCGGAACTGGATTCCGACCCCGATATCTAAAAGTCAACTCCCCGGTCAAACTTCCAAACTTAAATTCTTGTTTTAGCCATTTCAAGCCTATTTTAACTACAGACTTCCAAATAAAATTCCGAACATGCTCCTAAGTCCAAAATCACCATACAGAGCTGTTGAAATCGTCAAAATTCTATTCCGGTGTTGTTTTCGCAAAATGTTGACCGAAGTCAAACTTGGCCTTTTAAAGCCAACTTAAGGAACCAAGTGTTCCGATTTCAACCCAAGCACTTTCAAATCACGAACCAACCATCCCCGCAAGTCATAATTTATTATAAGCACATATAGGGAGTTTTATTTAGGGGAACGAGGTTCTAAAAGTCAAAACGACCGATTGGGTCGTTACAAAGACCATGTATCCTTTGATTCCGTTTCAACTACTGCCCAAGCCACAAGGTACATTTGATTATTTCCATCCTTGGAAATGCAGGAAAGCAGTTCACCTTTACATGTTCCCTTTAGGAATGCACCATGAAAGCCAATTATGTTTATGCACCCTTCTAACCATCGAGTTTTTAATGCTTCAATACAGACATAAATGCCCATAAACACCTCCTTGCCAGGTTCTGCATTTTTAGATGTCCTTATCACTATAGTAGTTCCAGGATTAGTAGACTTTAGCATTTCTGCATAATCATGAAGCTTAGCAAATTCTTTCTTGTAATCACCCATATTCTCCTTCATAACTATCATTTTTGCTCTTCTGCAGGAAGTTTTACTAACATACAGACCATATGCTTTTCTAATTAAGGCTTAAATTTGATGAAGCTTTATTTGAGGCTCACTAATTATTCTGTCTTTGAAGTTCTTTGCAATCCATGGCGGGTTACACATCTTGTTCCTTGTCTTCTTGAAGCTTTTGTGAACAAGGTAGTATGTAATCACCCTAAAATTCCTGGTGCTACCTTCTATGCTGCCAAGGATATGCCATGGACAACCTTTCTTTGTGCAGTTTGCCCTAACCCTTTCCCTCTCATTAGGCTTCAACTAAAGGTTCACACCTTTTTGAATAGAATAGGTTTGCAGTGCCTCCCTAAACTGTACAACATTCTCAAATATCATATACAGTTCAAATAATATTTTTTTGTAACTTGTGTCAAAGTAGACCTTCTTACTTGGATTCCTAGCTGGTGCGTCCCTTACTTCATCAGTGCCAACAAGTTCTCTTTCATCATCACTACACTCACTACCTGGATCTGAGTTGTCAAAATACTGGTCATCCATTCCTAGTGTCCCTTCATATTTTCCCCTTTTGTTCTTATGCATATCTTCAAAACCAAAATCTATACCAACTAGACCAGATGGTATCTCATCTATATTTACTTGGGCATACTTCTTTTTGTTGATTTTAGACTGTCTAATTTCAGCTAAGTCATCTTCCAACTCACTACACTCTTCAATGTTCTCATCTATCTCAAACAATGAGTCAGACCCTTCAGAATCATCAAAGTCCTCATCAAAATCAGATTCTGATGTTTGAAGGTGATAGGATGAGAAGTTATTACCTTCACCTTCATCTGATTCTTCTATCTCTCCATTTATATCTGTCCCTTTACCCTTATCTTTGTCATTTTCAGTCCTATTTATATCATTGTTGGGAGGTGACACATCAGCCCTAGTATTTAACCCACTGTCATGCCCATGTGTTTGTATATTGGGGTCTAGTTCAGTTATGTCCTCAAAAAGAATAGGATCACTAATTTTATGGACAATACAAACATCAACAAAGTCGCCACCTTTCAATGTATTAAGAAACTTTAACACATTAGCATCTGTTTTTAAAATGTAATAACTAGCCCTTTTGTTAACTTTGCATCCAAACAAATCAACTTCTAAAAATCCTAAGTCCCTAGCAAACTTGTGAAACAACATAATATGCAGCTCATCAACATCAACTGTAACTAATTGAGGACAAGGTAGTCCATTTGCATACCTTAGGTTAGGGTCCGATACAAAATTACTACTGTGGTGAATTTGTAGGTTAACTAGGCTTGAAGCCATTTTCTTCTCATACCTGCAAAGTAACAAAAAAAAGCAGCGTTATCAATGACTATTTGTTATCAAAAGTTGCATCTTTACACAACTCCATAAACAAACCAACAAAAAAGACAGATTTTTAAGTAAAGAAGCTTCCAAGATTCCTTTTTCGTCCCCATAATACCCTATAATATTCAAAAATACTCTGGTGGACCACTAACAAGAAGGAGACCCAACAAACTTTACAAAAAAAAAATGCATAAACCTAAGATGAAATTCTGCTTTGACAAAAAAAAAAAAAAAATTAAACGGAATAACCAAATATGTCATTACATNAAAAAAAAAAAAAAAAAAAAACTAAACTGAATAACCAAATATGCCATTACATGCATGACACTACATTAAAAAGGGTTTTCACTCTAACATGTAACGAAACACAGCAAAAGCCCTATATATTGAGGAAAATTAAACAACAATTATGACTTAACCCAATCTTCCCCTAAAAACCCTAAACAGAGCAAAAGCCCCATATATTGAGAGAAATGAAGATCAATAAAGACAAAATATGAAGAACAGGTGAAGAAACTTACCCCACAAACTTCGATATCAACTGCGATGATGAAAATCCCGGCAATGATGACGGAGAAGAGAGGAGAGACTCACAGTTGTTCGATACTTTCTAAGCCCTAACT
>AWOL01S0041180.1:0-10111 GCA_000715115.1 Nicotiana otophora | reverse complement strand
TTACCACTTCATGTATGTCTTTATGCTCGTTCGAGGACGAACGATTATTTTTAGAGGGGAAGGTTGTAAGGACCCGGTCGGTCATTTTGAGAGTTATAGCCCCAGTCCCCTATTAACTGCTTCTTCCAAATCTATTTCTTCTGTTGTGACTTGCTGGGAGAGTTCATTTTGGTTTTTGGACTATTTTGGGACACTTAGTCCCTTAATGGAGGTTTAAGCCTTAAGATTTGGACCGTAGTCAGAACTGTGTGAAGCCGACTCCGGAATGGAGTTCTGTCAGCTTCGTTGGCTCCGTTAGGTGATTTTGGACTTAGGGGCGTGTCCGGATAGTGTTTTGGAGGCCTATAGCTCATATAGGCTTGAAATGGCAAAAGTCAAATTTTTGGAGATTTGGACCGGTAGTGGACTTTTTGATAACGGGGTCAGATTCCGATTCCGGAAGTTGGAGTAGGTTCGTAGGGTTGACTATGACATGTGTGCTAAATTTGGGGTCAATCGGACATGGTTTGGTTGGTTTCGTCATCGGTTGCCGAAGTTGGAAGTTTCAAGTTCTTTGAGATTGAATAGGAGGATGATTTGTGATTTTAGTGTTGTTTAATATGGTTTGAGGGCTCGACTAAGTTCGTATGGTGTTGTAGACTCCCTAGGACAAAACTGCTCTGATACAACTTTTGTCACGACCCAAACCGATAGGCCGCGACGGGCACCCGGTACCTTACTCAACCGAGTACCAACATAACATATCTTTTTGTATCATACTATCATAGATAACTGAGCAGGAGAGGCTACCATGAGATAAGTACAATACAATATTTAATACCAACTTATACATAAGACATACATGCCTATAAGACCAAAATAACAAGTCATACACTGAACATAGGCCGACCAGGCAAGAAAATCTTTTACGTACATGACATCTGTCTACAAGCAACTAAGAATACATAATTATCATTAAGGTCGGGACAGAGCCCCGCCATACCAAACAATACATGTCTAAATCATACTGATCAAACAAGCAACTCCGTAGCAATTGGAGCGCACCAACATCTTTCGCTGAACTGATAGCCTATTTGAAGGGCTCTCGACCTGTCTATCGGGACCTGCGGGCATGAAACGCAGTGTCTCCATACGTCAGTAAAAATAATATACCTAGTATTTAAGGAATGAAAAACAGAAAATAATTGACATGAGAAAACACGGAGTAAAAGACTCGACATGTATGTTCGAATAACTCTGTGAATCATTAATATTTATAATGTCATGCATATGTGTATATAATGTCATACCATGCATAGGTATATGCGTACATAACATGTCTAAATCATACTGATCAAACAAGCAACTCCGTAGCAAATGGAGCGCACCAACATCTTTCGCTGAACTGATAGCCTACTTGAAGGGCTCTCGACCTGTCTATCGGGACCTGCGGGCATGAAACGCAGTGTCCCCATACGTCAGTAAAAATAATATACCGAGTAAGTAAGGAATGAAAAACAGAAAATAATTGACATGAGAAAACACGGAGTAAAAGACTCGACATGTATATTCGAATAACTCTGTGAATCATTAATATTTATAATGTCATGCATATGCGTATATAATGTCATACCATGCATAGGTATATGCGTACATAACATCATCAAGCCTCTGAGGGCATCCCATCATATCATTTCGGCCACTGTGGGCAAATCATCAATGTATACTGGCTGATCAGGTGGTGGTGCGTATAATGCCGTAACCTTTTCCCATTTCCCATATACATATAATATACATATATACACGTATATAACACTATCTAATCATGGGTCAATGTGAAAGTATAAATGAATGCAAGGCATGATAATTATGTCAATAAAATCTCTCGAAATGTCATAATACCATTAACTTTGAAGTTGACTTATTCGCTCGGCCAATCGATGAAATTTTTTTTTTCCGGCTTACGTATTTTTCAGAGACCCATGAAGAGACGATAGAATAATAAGACATATGGGGATTCATGAACATATGCATCTCTAATACTTCTATGAATTGAGCCATTTATGGAATTTATGCATTTGCTCGTTTCGTTCGTGTCGTATAGATCATGCCAAAAAGAAAGAAGGGATAACCTTAATATACCTAAACTGATTCTGTTGACAATCCCTCTAACACACGTCCTTTGCGACGAACATGTAACGGCAGATCGAATTTTGTAAAAATTCATATGATATTCTTGGGAAAGATTTTATCGTACTCCCTTAGAACCGCAATAGCATTAGGTAGAATCTTTGAATCAATTTCATTGCTATTTCAACATTAGCTTTGCTGAAGCTTGTTACGTTGCTATGAATATATCTCTCTTTTGTGAATTATATCAAAATCTCATATGACTTTGTTGAATTAGAGAAGTCTTTCATGACTTTGTTGAAGCTGAAGTTGCCCTTTTCCAAATCTTTGTGCATTTGTGATTCGTCCGTAAGCAAGCATAAGTATAAGCATATGAAAAAGTCTCTTAATATTATTGTTGTGGGCCCCAGTCTTGTGGATGACTTGGCAACCTATTATTCTAAATATGCCACCTATATGTGAATTTTAAAGTCACATTTTTGTGACTTTGTGGGCTGCCACGTTAAGGTTTAAATCCTTATCCAATACTTACCCACTTATTTCCTTAATTAGTTTGTTAATTCCCCATTAACCAATTACCCACATAATTAGGAATTATCTCAAATTACTTAAAATACTACTCACTTTTAATACACGTTATACACCTCACTATCATGGCCATGTGGTACCCTGTATGGTACTAGTCCATAAATACCGAGTATTTTATCCCAAAATGTCAAACTTTGACGAAACTCATTTCCTTCGATTAGCTTACCCTCTCACCTTCATGAATTTACTTATCATTTGTTTGAAATAGCATAATGCTTATAATCTCAAAATAATGCCATTCACAAACTTAAGTCGATTAACTTATGACGAAATTTTAACGTTCGAAAACATGGGGTGTAATAGAGGACATGGAGTCTAAGAGGTCTTGTGGACCGAAAGGATCTACCGATCCCTATTTTGGAGGTGGGGCGCATCATGGTTGAGGTTTTATGGGTTAGCCAGTTCAATCTGCACTTCAGGTTTGATGTGGTGCTATATATATCCATGGTTCTCGGAGTACCCGTTTAGGACAGCTTCCAAAGCCATATCAGTGGAGAGGTTACTTTAAGTGTGGGGATACTAGGCACATGGTGAGGGATTGTCCTAGACTTCAAGCTAGTGTCCTAGACTTCAAGCTGGTGAGGTCAGGCGGGTAAAGTTCGTCCTAGAGGCAGATGCCAGGCCCATTATTATGTTTTTCCTAGTTGGACTTAGGGTGGTGTACTAAATGATGTCGTTACATGTATTATTTCAGTTGGTTATAGAGAAGCAATAGTATTATTTGGTCTGGTTCCATATATTGGTAAGATTCATCCTACCTTTCTTCATGTATGGATGTGTTTCGTGATTCTTGTACTTTGTTTATGTGTTGGCACCTGTTGAGAGATTCTATAGTGGTATCCCGTGTCTGTAATTTTAGATTGTCCCCTATTGAGATCCAAGAGAGTAGGATGAACTTTCTGTTACTTAATATGGTAGGTTTTGATGTGATTTCTGGATGGTTTGGCTGCGACTTGTGATTTAGGTGCCCTACAAGAACGGGGAGTCAGTTACATGTTGTGATTTTGTTCCACCAAATTTAGGGTGAAAGGTTTCAGCTAGTGTGATGTGTATTCTACTTGTGATTCAGAGCTGAGGATGGGATCCTCATGTTTTTGTGTTGGTCGATATGTTTGGATTGGGATAACTGTCGCGGTGGAGTTATGTTAGGGTGATGATCCTTTATGATTAGTTCGTATGTTTTGTTTCTACCTTATGGAATGGATTCGTAGTATGGTACTGATAGGGAGTTGTTCTTGTCAGATTTGTTGGGTAGATCTCATATGTGTCTCTTTTTCCATCTTTAGTTGATTCGAGTTGTGACGGTTCTGTACGGATTGCATTAAATGTGTCTAGGCGGCGTGGGGTGTCTATAATGACCTGACCGGTCGTTTTGAGTATTACAGCCTCGTTTCCCCATTTACATCTTATTCTGTGTTCAATTATAATTATGTGACTTGTCGGGTAGGTTATAGAATGAATTGGAACACTTAGTACCAATATTTAAAGCTTAAGTTGAAATAATTGACGGAATGATGAATTATGTGTAAACGACACCGTCATGGAATTTTGATTGTTCCAATAGCTCCATATGGTTAATTCAAACTTAGGAGTGTGTCTGGATAATTATTCAGAGGTCTGTAGTCAAATTTGGCTTGAAATGGCAAAACATAGGAAATTTAAGTTTGGAAGTTTGACCGGGGAGTTGACTCTCACGCCCCAAACTCGGGGAGCGCGTCCGGCGCTCAACTGAGTGAACCCGGCCGAGCAAGCCTGTTATATTTCCTTCTACCCAAACTCATTCATGAATAAATAGGGGATGTACTCCATTAATCAAGAACTAAAAAGATTTCATTAACAATTCCCATTTCATTTCCATTAGAAGCTTCATTCATAATTTCCAAATTATTACAAGTTTATAGATATAATGAAAAATATGTTTGCCAAATACCAACATTTCTAGTTCAATTCCCCATATCAAACACAACCCACAACCTGCATACGGAGCCTCTAAGTACAACAGAAGAGTAGTATGGAAGTGCCGGCAACAAGGCCGTGGATATACCTTAAAGGACATTGTACAACTCAAATGATATCAGGCCCAGAATAGAGTAGACTCACCAAAATCTACTGAATAGAGAGTGACTGCTAACAAGGACCAATGCTTCCCGCTTATGAACCACCTCCATCCATTGAAGATGCAGCGCCCCCGGCAAAAGGGACGTTAGTACATATGGAATAGTACTAATATGTAAAGATAATTGTCCTCTTTCAAAATAGAATTGCAACATAAAAGGGAAAACCATGGAAACAACAATCAACAATCAATGATATCCAATTTCCAAGTTACAACATATTAATTTCCAAAATACGAAGATAATATTATTTTTGGTTGGGAGATCTTTTGCACCGGTATACCACTATTCACAATATCACCGTTCACAATACCAATATTCACAATATCAATATTCACAATACCAATACCACCGTACCTTTAGCACGGAGTCTGATCACGACCCGATCGGCTAGGCCATCTCATTAGAGACATTAACCACCATCACTCTCAATACCAATACCACCTTACTTTTAGCATGGAGTCCGATTACGACCCGATGGGCTAGGTCAACTCATTAGAGACATCAACCACAATCACAATTTCAATTACAATTTCTTGCACAATCACAACCATGTGTGCGGCATGGTGTCCGATCATGACTAGATCGACTAGGAAAATAAGTACCAACATAACGTATCTCTCGTATCATACAATCATAGGTAAATGAGTGGGAGAGGATATCGTGAGATAAGTAGAATAAAACATGAGGAAATACTCGACATTGGATGACCCAACATGTAATACAAATTTATACATATGACATACGGTCCTATAAGACCAAAATGATCACTCATACACTGAATATAGGCCAACAATGCCATACAATCTTTCATGTACATGACATATGTCTACAAGACTCTAAGAGTAGATAAATACCATAAAGGTTAGGACAGGGCCCCGCCATACTAATCAATACATGTCCAAATCATACTAATCAAATAAGCAACTCCGAAGCAAATTGAGCGCACCAACACCTTCTACTGAGCTGATAGCCTACTTGGAGGACTCTCAACCTGTCTATCGGGACCAGCGGGCATGCAACGCAGCGTCCCCAGGAAAATGGGATGTCAGTACAAATAATGTACCGAGTATGTAAGGAATGAAAATCAATAAATAAAAGACATGAGAGAAACATGGAGAAAACGACTCAACATGTAAGTCTGAATAGCTCTATAAATCATTTCATATTTATAATGTCATGCATATGCGTATAAATCTCATACCATGCATATGTATATGTGTATATAACATTATCAAGCCTCTGAAGGCATCTCATCATATCATCTCGGCCACTGTGGGCAAAATCATCATCATATACCAGCTAATCCGGTGGTGGTGCGTATATAACGCCGTAACCTTTTTATAGATCCCATATACATATAATATACGCGTATATAATGCCATCTGGTCATGGGTTAATATACATCTATAAATGAATGAAATGCATAAAAAATACGTTAATAAGATTTCTCGGAATGTCATAAGATCAATATGCCATTCGGATAAACTTTATAAAATATGTATTTTTCTGAGACCCATGAACAAAAGATATAATAATAATTCACATGGGGAATCAAAAACATAGGCACCCCAAGCACTTCTATGAATAGAGTCATTTATAAAAGTTGCGCATTTGCTCGTTTCGTTTGTATCGTATGGATCATGCCAAAAGGAAAGAAGGGATAGCCTTAGCATACCGGAGCCAATTATCTTAACAATTCCTCTAATGCACGTCTTTTGCGCAAAACACATAACTGCGGATCGGAGTAGTGAAAACTCCGTATGAAATTCTAGAGAAAGATTGTACCGGGTTCCCGTGGAATTTGCAATTCACGCTGCTATAACATTGTGATGTTTCAAACGAATTATTTGAGTATCATTCATTACTTAGAAAGCTTAGCAAAACATAACATCCCACTTAATGATTTAGGAAGATCTCTTATAACTTGTGGGTTGTGAGGCCCAATTGGGGGCCCTTTATGCTTATCCATAATTTATCCAATTGATTTGTTAAGTCATTAACCTCCCAGTAATCAACAATTAATAAATTTCCTACATAATTAAGAATTATCTCAAATTACTTAAAATACTAATCACTTTTAACACACTTTATACACCTTACTATCATGGTCATGTCATACCTTGTATGGCACTAGTCCATAAATACGGGGTATTATAGCTTGGACCGTACTTTATCTCAAAATGTCAAACTTTGACGAAACGCATTTTCTTCCACTCGTTTACCCTCTGACCTTCACGACTTTACTTATCACTCGTTATAAATAGCATAATACTTATAACCTCAAAATAATATTGTCTTTGAACTGATGTCAATTATCTTACGACAAATCCAACGTACAATACTACGTGGTGTAATGCTGACGTAATACTGTTAGGTGTAACATCATCCCCCCATTCGAAACATTCGTCCTCGAATATTGACTGATGCACTTATCGGTCTCATAACCGGATAGCTCTTACGAATGGTTTTAATACTGTCCTTTCCATTTAGGCAACCGTTCTGTGAATAAATCCATAGGCTAGGGCATTATACAACCCTGTAAAATGTTTGCAAAAGAAAATAATGTTTCGTGGTGAAAACTATCAACAAGTGAAGGCCAAACACCAACGGCCCGTTGGGTTGGCACAGAACATAGAAATTCTAATGTGAAAGTGGGAAATGATTAAAATAGACTTTGTGGTAGGATTACCTCGTACTCTTCATATGTTTGAATCGATTTGGGTGATTGAGGATCGACTCAAGAAATCAGCACACTTCTTGCCGGTTAAGGCTACCGATGCAGCAGAATAATATGCTCAGTTGTATATTAAAGAAATAGTCAGGTTGCATGGCACCCTAGTTTCCATCATTTGTGATCGGGGAGCATAATTCACTGATAATTTTTGGAACAAAGTTTAGCAACGTTTGGGTACTCATATGAATCTTCGTACAACCTTTCACCCGCAGACTAATGGGAAGGCAGAGCGGACTATTCAAACGCTTGAGGATATGTTGCATGCTTGTGTTCTAGTTTTCAAAGGTAGTTGGGATGATCATTTACCACTCATAGAATTTGTATACAACAATAGCTATCATGCTAGCATTCGAATACCACCGTTCGAGGATTTATAAGGTAGGAGATGTAGATCTCCCATTGGGTGGTTTGAAATTGGGGAAGCAGAGTTGATAGGGCCAGACCTCATGCATCAGGCTATGGAAAAAGTTAAAATCATTAAAGAGCGGTTGAAGATTGCTCAGAGTCATTAGAAATTCTATTCGGATGTTCATCGTAGGGATTTGGAGTTCAAAGATGATGATTGGGTATTCTTGAAAGTTTCCCCCGTGAAAGGGGTAATGTGATTTGGTAAGAAAGGGAAATTCAGTCCGAGGTATGTCGGACCATAGAAAATCATTCAGAGGATCGGTGAGGTGGCGTACAAGGTTGAGCTACCACCTGAGATGTCATTAGCACACCCACTGCTTCATGTGTCTATGTTGAAGAAAGTATTTAGAGATCCGACACTCATTGTTCTGGTTGAGACTATTGAGGTTAATGAGGAATTGACTTATGAAAAGGTTCCAGTTTCTATTATTGACCGGCAAGACCGAAAGTTGAGAAACAAGGAAATTGCATCCGTGAAAGTTCTATGGCAAAACCAACAGGTTGAAGAGGCTACTTGGGAGTCCGAGGAAGAAATGGAGAAAAGGTATCCTTATTTGTTTGAATAACCATTTATTTAAGGGTTGTGCCTTATGAAAATGCTAGAAGATACTTTCTATGAATTATGTATGATTTGTACATTTGATGTTAAGGGTGTTCCGTTCTGGTAATATAACTACTTGCAAGGCCAAAGTTTGTGTTATTTTGTATTATGTTACGTCGCTGGATTATATATATGTTGTTAGGATGTGTTTCTGGGGCTCTCCGACAGGTGGATAGGCCCAGTTATAGGGGAAACTCTGGCGAAATATTTGGCAATTTAGGGAGTTAGTCAAATTTGGGGCTTCTGGTGTGTGGTATGAAAACTGAGTTACAAAAGATGCGCATAAGAGATTTTTACCCTCATTAGAGGACGAATGATCCTAAGTGGTGGAGAATGTATTGCCCCGTAAAATATTTGCAAAAGAAAATAATGTTTCTTGGTGAAAACTATCAACAAGTGAAGGCCGAACACCAACGGCCCGTTGGGTTGGGACAGAACATAGAAATTCCAATGTGGAAGTGGGAAATGATTAATATAGACTTTGTGGTAGGATTACCTCGTACTCCTCGTATGTTTGAATCGATTTGGGTAATTGTGGATCGACTCAAGAAATCAGCACACTTCTTGCCGGGTAAGGCTACCGATACAGCGGAATAATATGCTCAGTTGTATATTAAAGAAATAGTCAGGTTGCATGGCACCCCAGTTTCCATCATTTGTGATAGGGGAGCATAATTCACTGATAGTTTGTGGAAGAAAGTTTAGCAACGTTTGGGTACTCATGTGAATCTTAGTACAACCTTTCACCTGCAGACTAACGGGCAAGCAGAGCGGACTATTCAAAGCTTGAGGATATGTTGCACGCTGGTGTTCTAGTCTTCAAAGGTAGTTGGGATGATCATTTACCACTCATAGAATTTCTATACAACAATAGCTACCATGCTAGCATTCACATACCACCGTTCGAGGCTTTATATGGTAGGAGATGTATATCTCACATTGGGTGATTTGCAATTGGGGAAACAGAGTTCATAGGGCCAGACCTCGTGCATCAGGCTATGGAAAAAGTTAAAATCATTAAGGAGCGGTTGAAGATTGCTTAGAGTTATTAGAAATTCTATTCGGATGTTCGTCGTAGGGATTTGGAGTTCAAAGATGATGATTGGATATTCTTGAAAGTTTCCCCCGTGAAAGGGGTAATGTGATTTGGTAAGAAAGGGAAATTCAGTTTGAGGTATGTCGGACCGTACAAAATCATTCAGAGGATCGGTGAGGTGGCGTACAAGGTTGAGCTACCATCTGAGATGTCATTAGTACACCCGCTGTTTCATGTGGCTAAATTGAAGAAAGTAGTTGGAGATCCGACACTCATTATTCTGGTTGAGACCATTGAGGTTAATGAGGAATTGACTTCTGAAGAGGTTCCAGTTTCTATTACTGATCGGCAAGTCCGAAATTTGAGAAACAAGGAAATTTCATCCGTGAAAGTGCTATGGCGAAACCAATAGGTTGAAGAGGTTACTTGGGAGGCCGAGGAAGAAATGGAGAAACGGTATCCTTATTTGTTTGAATAACCATGTATTTAAGGGTTGTGCCTTATGAAAATGCTAGAAA